>JASANG010000638.1:0-45587 GCA_030248215.1 Enoplolaimus lenunculus
ATTATTAATTTTTCTGAAACATATTGCGGACAGCAAAATTTCTGTAATATTTTTTTGTAAGAAACAGATGCTTTTCTTGAATGCAAAGCGAAATTATTTCTGAAATGTAGACAGATGTAGCTTGGAATCCATGAACGTATATTGAAGTTCTCTACAAAACGTATTAAATTTACCTATGGCTTTGTATTACCATAGTTAATTGAATTTCATAAGAGCATTGTGTGGCGACATAATGGCTGTTAGAGTTTTGATGACCAATTTTGTTAGATACTTTCTTGAACAGAAGTCACAAAACGAATTGCAATTGATGCTTTAAAAAAGACTCCACTTATAAGTGACTTTTGAGTTTACTCGATTTTTTACCTTAGTAACAAATTATATAAATGCGCATTTCCCACCCGAGTTATTTATCTGTTTCACTGCATAGTCACGACTATTGACGCTCACAAATTGCACCGTATTCTGGCAACATCGATTAACTTGCAAAATCAAAGAGCGGTATACCTCAGCCATGTCTCTGCGACCCTAAGGAATTTCTGAAAATTCCTAACAAATCCTGTCAAAAACTTAAATGTTAGCAATAGATTTGCTGTCCGCAATATGTTTCAGAAAAATTAATAATTAACATGATTTTGGCCGCTATTGTTTCTTAATACTTTTCCAGGTTACACCAAGCGAATGTGCTGATCTAGTTTACCATACTTTTAATAGGAATATGAAACATATCCCTTTTTGCTCAAGTGCTGAGCATTTTTTTCTAGTTTCAACCGCTTTACCAAGCTGCTGCTTTAATCCACCAATCCAGGTTATGAAAAATGAGAGGACTGATTAAACCAAATACTGAGTTTAAATAGATCGCTTGGCTGAAAGAAACTATTGTCATGGCAACAAGCGCCTAATCAAAGTATTTGTATGAAACCAAGAGTTGGGGCGAAGCAAACGATGGGGTGACATCGTCCGTTGCGGTGAAGCTAACCATTTGTGTGAAACCAACCCTTGGGCTGAAACCGACCGTTGAGGTGAAACCAGCCGTTAGGGTGAAACCAACGTCTGGGGCAAAATTAACCGCTGGGGTGAAACGAGCCCCTGCGGTGAAACGAACCGTTGGGGCAAAACCAACCGTTGAGATGAAACCAACCGTTGGGGTGAAATCAACCGTTGGGGTGAAACCAACCGTTGGGGTAAAGCCAACCGTTGGGGTGAAACCAATCGTTGGGATGAAACCAACCGTTGGGGTGAAACCAACCGTTGGGGTGAAATCAACCGTTGGGTGAAATCAACCTTTGGGCTGAAACCAACCGTTAGGTTGAAACCAACCGTTAGGGTGAAACCAACCGTTGGGGTGAAACCGACCATTGGGGTGAAACCAACCGTTGGGATGAAACCGACCGTTGTGGTGAAACAAATGGTTAGGGTGAAACCAAACGTTGTGGTGAAACCAATCGTAGGGGTCAAACCAACCGTTGGGGTGAAACCTACCGTTGGGATGAAACCGACCGTTGTGGTGAAACCAATGGTTAGGGTGAAACCAAACGTTGTGGTGAAACCAATCGTAGGGGTCAAACCAACCGTTGGGGTAAAACCAACCGTTGGGATGAAACCGACCGTTGGGGTAAACCCAACCGTTGGGGCAAAACCAACCGTTGGGGTGAAACCAATCGTTGGGGTGAAACCGACTGTTGGGGTGAGACCAACCGTTGGGGTCAAGCTAACCGTTGGGGTGAAGCCAACCGCTGAGGTGAAACCAACCGTTGGGGTGAAACCAACCGTTGTGGCAAAACCAACCGTTGGGGTGAAACCAACCGTTGGGGTGAAACCAACCGTTGGGGTGAAACCAACCGTTGGGGTAAAACCAACCGTTGGGGTGCAGCCGACTGTTGGGGTGAAACCATCCGTTGGGGTGAAGCCAACCGTTGGGGTGAAACCAACCGTTGAGCTGAAACCAACCGTTGGGGTGAAACCAACCGTTGGGGCAAAACCAACCGTTGGGGCAAAACCAACCGTTGGGGTGAAACCAACCGTTGGGGTGAAACCAACAGTTGGGGTGAAACCATCCGTTGGGGTGAAACCATCCGTTGGGGTGAAACCATCCGTTGGGGTGAAACCATCCGTTGGGGTGAAGCCAACCGTTGGGGTGAAACCAACCGTTGAGCTGAAACCAACCGTTGGGGCAAAACCAACCGTTGAGGTGAAACCAACCGTTGTGGCAAAACCAACCGTTGGGGCAAAACCAACCGTTGGGGTGAAACCAATTGTTGGGGTGAAGCCAACCGCTGAGGTGAAACCAACCGTTGGGGCGAAACCGACTGTTGGGGTGAGACCAACCGTTGGGGTGAAACCAACCGTTGGGGTGAAACCAACCGTTGGGGTAAAACCAACCGTTGGGGTAAAACCAACCGCTGGGGTGGAACCGACTGTTGGGGTGAAACCATCCGTTGGGGTGAAACCTTCCGTTGGGGTGAAGCCAACCGTTGGGGTGAAACCAATCGTTGGGATGAAACCAACCGTTGGGGTGAAACCAACCGTTGGGGTGAAATCAACCGTTGGGTGAAATCAACCTTTGGGCTGAAACCAACCGTTAGGTTGAAACCAACCGTTAGGGTGAAACCAACCGTTGGGGTGAAACCGACCATTGGGGTGAAACCAACCGTTGGGATGAAACCGACCGTTGTGGTGAAACAAATGGTTAGGGTGAAACCAAACGTTGTGGTGAAACCAATCGTAGGGGTCAAACCAACCGTTGGGGTGAAACCTACCGTTGGGATGAAACCGACCGTTGTGGTGAAACCAATGGTTAGGGTGAAACCAAACGTTGTGGTGAAACCAATCGTAGGGGTCAAACCAACCGTTGGGGTAAAACCAACCGTTGGGATGAAACCGACCGTTGGGGTAAACCCAACCGTTGGGGCAAAACCAATCGTTGGGGTGAAACCAACCGTTGGGGTGCAGCCGACTGTTGGGGTGAAACCATCCGTTGGGGTCAAGCTCCGTGCCCGGAAACAACCGTTGGGGTGAAGCCAACCGTTGGGGTGAAACCAACCGTTGGGGTGAAACCAACCGTTGGGGCAAAACCAACCGTTGGGGCAAAATTAACCGTTGGGGTGAAACCAACCGTTGGGGTGAAACCAACCGTTGGGGTAAAACCAACCGTTGGGGTGCAGCCGACTGTTGGGGTGAAACCATCCGTTGGGGTGAAGCCAACCGTTGGGGTGAAACCAACCGTTGAGCTGAAACCAACCGTTGGGGTGAAACCAACCGTTGGGGCAAAACCAACCGTTGGGGCAAAGCCAACCGTTGGGGTGAAACCAACCGTTGCGATGAAACCAACAGTTGGGGTGAAACCATCCGTTGGGGTGAAACCATCCGTTGGGGTGAAACCATCCGTTGGGGTGAAACCATCCGTTGGGGTGAAGCCAACCGTTGGGGTGAAACCAACCGTTGAGCTGAAACCAACCGTTGGGGCAAAACCAACCGTTGAGGTGAAACCAACCGTTGTGGCAAAACCAACCGTTGGGGCAAAACCAACCGTTGGGGTGAAACCAATTGTTGGGGTGAAGCCAACCGCTGAGGTGAAACCAACCGTTGGGGCGAAACCGACTGTTGGGGTGAGACCAACCGTTGGGGTGAAACCAACCGTTGGGGTGAAACCAACCGTTGGGGTAAAACCAACCGTTGGGGTAAAACCAACCGCTGGGGTGGAACCGACTGTTGGGGTGAAACCATCCGTTGGGGTGAAACCTTCCGTTGGGGTGAAGCCAACCGTTGGGGTGAAACAAACCGTTGAGCTGAAACCAACCGTTGGGGCAAAACCAACCGTTGGGGTGAAACCAACCGTTAGGGCAAAACCAACCGTTGGGGCAAAACCAACCGTTGGGGTGAAACCACCCGTTGGGGTGAAACCAACAGTTGGGGTAAAACCAACCGTTGGGGTGGAACCGACTGTTGGGGTGAAACCATCCGTTGGGGTGAAACCAACCGTTGGGGCAAAACCAACCGTTGGGGCAAAACCAACCGTTGGGGTAAAACCAACCGTTGGGGCAAAACCAACCGTTGGGGTAAAACCAACCGTTGGGGCAAAACCAACCGTTGGGGCAAAACCAACCGTTGGGGCAAAACCATTCGTTGGGTTGAAGCCAACCGTTGGGGTGAAACCAACCGTTGAGCTGAAACCAACCGTTGGGGTGAAACCAACCGTTGAGCTGAAACCAACCGTTGGGGCAAAACCAACCGTTGGGGTAAAACCAACCGTTGGGGCAAAACCAACCGTTGGGATAAAACCAACCGTTGGGGTAAAACCAACCGTTGGGGCAAAACCAACCGTTGGGGCAAAACCATTCGTTGGGTTGAAGCCAACCGTTGGGGTGAAACCAACCGTTGAGCTGAAACCAACCGTTGGGGCAAAACCAACCGTTGGGGTGAAACCAACCGTTAGGGCAAAACCAACCGTTGGGGCAAAACCATTCGTTGGGTTGAAGCCAACCGTTGGGGTGAAACCAACCGTTGAGCTGAAACCAACCGTTGGGGCAAAACCAACCGTTGGGGTAAAACCAACCGTTGGGGCAAAACCAACCGTTGGGGTGAAACCAACCGTTGGGGCGAAACGGACTGTTGGGGTGAGACCAACCGTTGGGGTGAAACCAACCGTTGGGGTGAAACCAACCGTTGGGGTGAAACCAACCGTTGGGGTAAAACCAACCGTTGGGGTAAAACCAACCGCTGGGGTGGAACCGACTGTTGGGGTGAAACCATCCGTTGGGGTGAAACCTTCCGTTGGGGTGAAGCCAACCGTTGGGGTGAAACAAACCGTTGAGCTGAAACCAACCGTTGGGGCAAAACCAACCGTTGGGGTGAAACCAACCGTTAGGGCAAAACCAACCGTTGGGGCAAAACCAACCGTTGGGGTGAAACCAACCGTTGGGGTGAAACCAACAGTTGGGGTAAAACCAACCGTTGGGGTAAAACCAACCGTTGGGGCAAAACCAACCGTTGAGGTAAAACCAACCGTTGGGGTAAAACCAACCGTTGGGGCAAAACCAACCGTTGAGGTAAAACCAACCGTTGGGGCAAAACCAACCGTTGGGGCAAAACCATTCCTTGGGTTGAAGCCAACCATTGAGCTGAAACCAACCGTTGAGCTGAAACCAACCGTTGGGGCAAAACCAACCGTTAGGGCAAAACCATTCGTTGGGTTGAAGCCAACCGTTGGGGTGAAACAAACCGTTGAGCTGAAACCAACCGTTGGGGCAAAACCAACCGTTGGGGCAAAACCAACCGTTGGGGCAAAACCAACCGTTGGGGTAAAACCAACCGTTGGTTTCAGCTCAACGGTTTGTTTCACCCCAACGGTTGGCTTCAACCCAACCGTTGGGGTTTACCCAACGGTTGGTTCAGCCAACGGTTTGTTTCACCCCAACGTGGGGCAAAACCATTCGTTGGGTTGAAGCCAACCGTTGGGGTGAAACCAACCGTTGGGGCAAAACCAACCGTTGGGGTGAAACCAACCGTTAGGGCAAAACCATTCGTTGGGTTGAAGCCAACCGTTGGGGTGAAACCAACCGTTGAGCTGAAATAATCGTAAAATTACATAGCTAACGTGTAAAAAGTGTTGAACCAAAATGAAAAATTTCGTGCACTTTCTGTAAGGAGTTTTTTGACCGTAACTATTGAAGACCACATTGGTTTGCAAAATCCTTTGGCACAAATATTCCTTACGTACTAGGATACCAGTGTACAAAATTTAAACGATACAGGTCTGATATTACTTGAGCATCAAGATGCGAACTAAACTGAAAATACGCGCTTGAGATGCGCGAATCATATATATGAACACTACCGTGTTCATATGATTTCGGCAGGAAATAACCACGATTAAACGTTATAGTAAAGAGCGAGGTATGCGAGTTATTTTGTACCTGTAAATCACCTTTTTCGACTTGTTCCTGAAATCTCGCAGGATATATCTTCGTTGTATCCACTCAGGGTGCAACCGGAGTTACAATTTACTGGAACCCGAAAATGAAAAATACTTGACACCGAAAAATTCATTTTAATTTTCGTTTTTGAAATTGTCATGGTGAAATAACCCTAGTTGAAGATCGTTGTTCACTTTATCTACTGTATTTTAGATTTTCATAATCCACGAAAGCGAAATCTACGTTCGATGGTTTATTTTCGGCGCTTGTCAAGGTTTGCATACTATACTAATGAAATCTATTTTATTTTTATCGTCATTTTTAGCAAAATATCTTAATTTCCACCGACCAAACTTTAAAATCATAATTATTAATTTCGCAACACTTTACCGGAACCGGAAGGTGAAAAAATGCCGAAACAAAATTCCCGTTATACCCTGGATCCAGTTTCAAATATAAAACGTCTGATGATTGTTCTTATTCTATACATTTAGCACACCGTTTTTAAAAATCAAAGAATAAAATGAAATATACGAAAACATTTTTAGATTTGATTTGCATATTTATTTATACTTAATTTGCATATCTAAAAGCCAACTAGAACGGTGCCCAAAATACGCATGTGGTTCCGTTTCAGCTTTAATAATATAGATTAATACAATTCTAATTCTACGTATACAGTTTGAAAACTTTAAGGCGCCGCTAACTTTAACAGTGTCTATGCAAAATACATTCGGTTTTCTCGTATACTCTATCTTTATAACAAACATGGTGAAGATGTGCCAAGCCCATCACATTACGATAGTTGCACACGCGTGCAGCTACGTTTATTAGTTCATTTTATTGTCGAATGAACAGCATATTTTTGAAACGGCCGGGAGGCCGTCTCTTTTAAAAGAAACAAAAATTTTTGGGTATCATTTTTACGATCTTTTTTCGTCGAATATTTAGTCCTGTATCAACTTTTTTGTTGTCAATTTAGCATCTGAAATGGAAATTTGTTGCAGAATCACTGTGCAAAAATTGCAACTTAAATTTCAATTTTAGAAAAACTGCTTCTAAAATTTCAGGCTGTGGTGTCCCGGATGTTTCCGTTCCTATTTTTCATTTCCCTGTGTTAAATTGTTTCATTTGCAAATGTTTGATTACATATGTGTATAGCAACAATATACATTGAAGACACATGTGCGTACTGCTCCAAAATTGCTACTGTAGTGAGTCGAAGGGGGTATAACTAGTCAAAGAGGTTGTTACATATATCGCGAGGTTAATATAACCAGGCCCGTGTCCAACTCATTTTGCTAGGGGCGCTAAAATTATTCAGAAAGGACATACAATGGTTTTCGTTGACTTACAAGCAAAATTGAAAATTTTCTAGGGGGGGCCCAATTTTTTTCAGGAGGGCTGAGCCCCCCATGGCTCCTTCTTGGCTACGGGCCCAAATACAACGCAAATTTGAAATTTTGGCGCAATTGTTCGCTATCTTAGCGACAAAAAGTTTGATAAAAACTAACTTTAAAACTGTAAATTTCGGAATAGAAAAAGTATCATCCCCACCGAAAAATCCTGGCCGCGCTATACTGGATTTAACTTTCTGACTGAAAACCGTATATTGAAAATCTATCGCTAGAAAATTTAGGAAATTAGAATATATTTTCGAGGTACGATCGCATGGTATTGGTTTAAAGTTACACAAGACATGAACTAAATAATTCTAGCTTAGTTGATTTTCGGTTAAGCCTCAAACCAGTTATTCATTTCGTGTTGCTTGACGTTAAATATGTTCGTGCCCCGTCTCCCTGACCCTTTTAAAGGCTGCTTGTTACAATAATTTGCATACACCGGATAAAACCCTACAAAGACTACTCCATTTTGTACTGCAAACACTCAATTCAAACGCACCCAATATAAATAAAATATATGCAGCACAAAATATATTGAACCTCAAAAACACGAAATAAAACGTTTACTAATGTCTCTCACATCGTTTCTAATGAGCCTATCAAAAGCAGATCTTCATGTGCTCGTTAGACTATTAATGAGCAGTCTAAAATGCAGATAATATCAAGCCACTTTCGATTGGTTAAAATATTTTTGGTTAAAATCTAAAATAATACACCGTTCTCGTTGCTTATTGGTAGGATTTCGTTTCGAAAAGGTCGAAATCTGATAACAGAAAATTTTCAAATCTAACATCCAGAATGCTCATTGTGATTATGTCATATTTTTGTGTGTTAAAATTTCGAGAGGGAATACATCCCCTCAATCTCTTTCCTATATACATCTATGTATATATTGCTGCATCTAGTGGCGGATAAAGCCGAAAATCTTGTGATTAACCTTATTTAATGAGCAGATTATTGCATTGTAGTTAAGCTGAATTTATGAGGATGAGAATATTTTAATAGCTGTATAAACCGAGGTAAAGTATTCATTGAAAAAAAAACAGTTGAAATTGATAGAAAAGCAAGATTCTGATAGATTTAGAAATTGTTGGCTTAAAATAATAGCACGCGTGAGTTGCATGTTAACGAACGTAAGACCTAACCTCGACAAAATAGTTTTCTCTGCCAGCCTACTTGATCACTGATGAATTCATGAAGGGACACCCAGGCCTAGGCCATCTTCCAGCAATGATCAAAACCAAAATTATATATTAAGATTTAGTAGTAAAATTGCGTTTGCCTTCTCGACCGTATTTTGGCTTCCCATGCCCGTAAAAAATTCTGGATCCCTCAATGGACTTCGTGCACTATTTTCGTTTCTTCGGTTGTGACAGCGTGAGGAGGGTTAAAAATGCGACTGCCATTTTTCTCGGGTTGACCGCTGATATGAGTTGCAGAAACACCGGTGGTTTACAGGCGTGCGGCCACCCAGGCCCCATGTCTTCTTAACGGGAACCCAAATTAAAATGTCTCGAGATTTCGCACTAAAATTGCGTTTGTTTCTCGGTTTTATGCGTCGTTCACCATAATTTTGTCAACGGTGCCACAAAGTGTCTTATAAACATGGGTTACGCACGGTGGTCATTTTAAAATGACCTCGTAATAGCTCTGCTCTATTGCATTTGTGATAGCCCTAGATTATTGCATATATATATATTAGCGGGACCGTTGATAGAGTTATTGTGAACGGCACATTGGAAGCAACTTTAACCATAGCTTGCAAGACTTTATGCCTATTTGTGTTGAAGGATGTTCACAAAAACGTCCAAAAACCACTGTATATGCTGCAATCAATAAGTATATACTGCATCAAAAATGCTTGTATTCTATATTTGTAAACACAAGAACATTACTTAAGCTAAGTTAAAGATCAAGCTCATAGATTCCTTCAAGCTTTCTTTTTAGTTAATAAGAATTCCGTACCATTCTACACCTGATATTTTCATGGCCCAATTTTCGTAATGAAACCAGGTGGTTGAAACAAACTCAGGTTGACCTTGGCTGACCTGGATTGACGTCGCCTCTTAAATAAATTACTTCCCTGTGCGCCAGCTTCACTTGGACGAAAACTTACCGGGGTGACGTATTGACTATATGACAATGGGAAAGAAAATTTCAATGGATGTTGAATTTACTTGAACAACAATTTAATATAGAAATTAAATTTAGGCAGACATTAATAAAAATGATTTTCACGCGTTAATATTTAAATTCTCAAAAAACAATAGCAAATATTACGGCGTTTTACGATCACGCAGAACTGTTTGAGAATCGAAAACTCAGTGTTTTCAAAATCAAGTTCTAATGGTATCGCGTGTCATAGAAAAGTACTAACGAATAGCCGCCTTAACTTTTTAGTTTACTGGTTTAAATTGACCAAATCTAACACAAAAATTTGTATACTCGAGAACACGTAAGATATTTAAATTTTCACAAGTTAAGTCTGGTTGCCCAGGGAATTTCAATGTTAAACTAAAGAGGTTTCGTGTTTTGTTTCAGTTTAATTAATCAAAAGTTTTACAACAAGCAAAATGTCGTATCGCTGTGTGCCTGGCATTAATAAATTGCTGATATCGAAACGTGACGGATTTCACCGGTTTTAGTGAGATGGTTTATTAGGAAAAATAACAATTAAAGGAAACGTCCAAACAATTCTTTTAAAACACTTTACAATGTAAAAAGAGGAACGTTCGGATATTCATTTTGCTCCTGAAGCTTCTGAAAATTTAGTTCACGCATCCTAAACCTAATATGTATTAAAGAATCGAGAGATATATCTGTAGTGACCGAGTCAGAGGGAGGGACTGATATTTATTTGGCCTCTCCAGAAGGTACTCCCTGTTATTCTGTTACGGATTGTTACTTATTTTTATCCCACGCGCCGCCACCCTTCGTTACTATTATAATATGTCCTGTACTGCAGTCTGCAGTTAACCGTTGAATTAAACGTTTATTTGTCTTGTTTCAAAAGTTGCAGCAATAATGCAAGGTTATACTTAGAGGAATGTACTTTCAAAACTTAAGTATGTTTTATAGTTTCAAACTCAAGTTTTTTGGACCTAGAGTTATTTATGTACTACAATTAGAGACAATTGACATTTATGGGCTCTAATTACGGTTTAGGGACTCTATGCGCTTACGGACTCGTATTAGAAATACAGACTGCTATTTGAGTTTGAACCAAAATGGGGACCCGCTCTTGCTACCCCCTCCTCTTATTCCGGTCACTGTAGTATATATATGAAAAATAAATATTCAACAATCAGAGTTTGGCAATAAAATTGACCAACACATGAAACTTTATTTTTACGTTAAAACAATAGGTGCAAGTTTAAGCAAAAAGTTAATCTATCTCCACAACTTGACCACAACCGTAATAATGCTGTAACTCGTATATATATATGTGTGTGTATATATATTAACTATCAGTACCATCTCGTTTACTCAAAATATTAACAGTTTCTCAATCTCAAACCATACTCAAACACCAACAGTTTTAATATCAAATACTTGTCCCAAATTTCAGAAAATAATTTTTTCATTTTCCCTCAATTTCAAACCCAGTTTTCAAACAAACCCGCAAACAAACCACATGACAATTCCGGCAGAAAAACTAACTCACAGCGAACGGCAAAAATAAAACACAAACCACGCACTCGCTAGTCGCTACGCTGCATTTTTATATGGTAAAATTCTACATTTTAAAACCCATTGAAATATAAACTAATATTCAAAATTGCGAACACGCTTTTATTTAGCATGTGAAAGACGAAAAGCGAAACTCTTTCGAAATGGAACAATTTCCCACGGGACTTCCCTACAGATGAGCTATATATGTCCACTTTTCTACAAAACCAACAACAGCACCAGATTGTGGTATAAAACGATATGCTGAGCTAAAGAGCTAAGTCCCGTACTATGATCTCCTAGTCAGCAGAGCTTAGATCTATATTACGATAAGGGTCGAATTAGGATAGCGAAGATGGAATACTTTGAAAACTCGAAAACAATTAAGTTTAAAGTTAAAAAACAAAGTTTGAAATTCATTTAAATTCGCCGTGATCTCAAGTCAGCAAAATGCTCACGGAAGGTTAAGACATCTCGATTGAAAAATGAACAAAATTTTATGTAAATATAACTTTTCTGCTTACACTATTGTAGTCCCGCAGAAAAACTTTCCACAACTTTAATAGTGAAATTTTTTGTAATTTCGTAAATGTTGTGCCCTTCAACGACTTTGTTTGTAACTTTGAGGCAAATTTGAAAATTTTCGGATACCCAAATATTACTGAAAACCAAAGCTTTGAAGGAATTTTTTGGCAACACTTTATCGATTACAAAGTATCAAATTTAAAATTAGTTCAGTCTAATTTTGGTTCACCTCTGAATACGGTCGCGGCTCTGGCTATATTTGTTGATATCTGGCTCCAAATTTTTTTCCACTCGCAGGTTGATCCCAGCTGAAAACTGTAATTTACGATAATTTGTTTTTGGAAAGTTGCTTTTCGATCCAAGATTGTTTATTAGTTTTAACTAAAACCTAGGCCATGTATAGCACAGGGCCGGAAGAGTAGTATAAGCATATTCCTAAGCCTAAAGTCTAAGCCTAAGCCTATTTCTAAGCCTAAGCCTATGCCTACGCCTAAGCCTAAGCAAAAAATTAGTCTGAAGCTTAATCTGACTCAATTATAAACCCTCCAGAAAATGATCCGGCCCTGTGCTACACATGGGCCAAAACTTGCACGCTTAATTTGCAGATTTGAATAATTCTGCCACATATAGCAGAATTTTTCAATAAACATAAGCGAGCCGTACAGCTTTTAAAATTAAAGTGTTAGCTAAAGTTCACTCTTTTGACATAGTTGTCAACGTAGATAAATGGTTATTTCTAACCTAAAGAGAAAACTGTTCGTTAGCTTAACGACTAGCAGAACCAAAGCCACATTACACTTTTAGATGACTATGAATGTTTGCGAGAAACATACCTACCAGCTGTCATTGTTCTTGGAAGTTCTAAATACAATTTTCATCAGTCAACGTGAGAGAAACAGTGATATCGATATAATTAAAGCTGAAATGCCCCACATACGTATTTTAGGCGACAAATGTAATTGTTTTGTGAAAAGAAAATTTGCATGCAGATTGTTGTGCATCCGCAGACTTTGTTTGTTTCCTTTTTACCTAATACTGTAAAATGCCGCTGGCACGTTGTTTGCTTGAAAACCATTCTCTAACTGGCGATAAAGTCTCAGGCTAACTTGCGATGGACAATATAGGGTCCTACAGTCATTACAGAATGCAGATTAAAGCTTCGCAATTTGGGTTCTTTTGATCAAGCCATTGCAAGCCATTGTTGCACCCACGTAAAGCTGAAGGTCCGACCATTTTTCCTTACAACAACAATAGAGTAAACTGGTCCATGTGTAGACCTTTTGGTTAGGCTTAGGTATAGGCTTGATATACTGATCTTTACACTTAAGCTTACGCTTAAGTTGAAACCAAAGCTTAGCTATAGGCTTTTATTTACTGTTACGACTCTCACCTATACATGGACTTAATCATTGTAACAAATTTCAAACTGATTTTAGTGAAAAACAACAATTCGTTACAAAAATCCCTTTTGATAGTTAGTTTTACACATTCCTCTGGGCATTACGTTTCAAACTGTGTCTGATGACAAACGTGTCACAATTTGGTCCGATTTTTAAATTATTACTATGACTATTTTTCTGTTACATTTAAAATACAATTATGTTCACACAAAACTGTCAACGTGAATTAAATTTAAAACAATGATTGATTACTGTGGGAGAGAAAATGAGAACAGCTTTAGCAGTTTCAGTTTAACTTTGACAAGCTTCTAATGTTAATGAGGTAAGAGAAGCTAAACGTTAAGCTGTAGTTGACAGAGTATAGTAGTTCAAAAATACTATAGAAGTTTTAGCAAATGTGTCCGTATAATAGGTCTCAAGGTATATTTGAGGACTTAAGATGGCGCAATAATTTTGATGACGTCCGGCACTGTCCATCAGAATCTGTCACCGTAATACAACGCACGTTTATATGCCGTATGGCACAGCGCATCAATTTGTAATAAAAAAGTTTTTGACTTGCGACGCCACTCCAAAACATAGGTAAATAATAAACTAAGCTTAAAGTCTAAAAGAAAGCCTAAAGCTCACGAACTTGTTCGTGATCTGTTATACATGTAGGCGTAATTATGACAATTCAAAATTTCGTTTATAGAACCGAATGGGCATTAAAACCATGTACTGGTAGTCTATGTACACTGCAAAAAATGGTGTGTCAAATTGACTGTCTCCGAAATAGGCTTTTCCGGACTACACAAAGTGAATCAAAATACGACTCCATTAGAGTCAAATTCGACTTAATGAGTCGCTCAGTGAGTCGAATTTGACTCTGGCGGAGTCAAGTTTGAAGTCAAATTTGACGCAGTTTGTGTAGTCCGGAAAAGCCTATTTCTGAAAGAGTCAATTTGATTCACCATTTTTTGCAGAGTATAATTATTTGGTCAAGGTTGATTCAGTGCGCTACGAAATAAAATAAACCAGTCGTAGTGGGACTACATTTATTGAGCGAAGCTCGAACGCACGAAAAAACAATGCAAAACACAACAACCCCCCACCCCCAAACCCCAAAAAAATTTATTCAAATTCCGTGCACCTAAAAACCCTTTTGTGCTCAAATTATATTGCTTTTAACCTTAATAAGTAGTGAAATATTGTAAAAAGTCCTAATTTGGGCTTATAACCTTGCTAATATGCAAATTATCTATTAGCTAACTGCTCAATTATCGGTTTTGGAGGTTTGTAAACAGTCTACGCAGATTTCTCGCACCCAAAAACCCTTTAATGTTAAAATTAGATTGCTTCTAACTGTAATAATTAGCGAAATATTGTGGAAAGTACTAATTTAGGCTTAATTAATTATGCAAATTAGCCTGTAGCTAATAAACGGCTCCAAATTTTAAAACCCCAATGCGAGGTTAACACCCCAGGATTATTGGCTTTCAAACAAAAAAAGGTTATCAAAATCGGTTTAGCCGTTCCTGAGATTCTTTTCGGACAGACAGCCGGACAGACGGACGAACGGACATCCACCTTTCGACCCCCAAGTACAAAACATAAAACGCTTCGCGAAACTCCGAGCTTCGCTCGGAGTTTCGCTTCGCTCAAAAACTATAACTAGATGTAGAAATTTTATTCAACCCATAAATTGTTACTTGCTTCGAAATACTATACACACAACCACACAACCTTTTTGCTGCAAATGCAAGCTAATAACTGCAAACAGAGCTATCGCCATGCTGGATCCGAAATTTGCATTTCTAAATTTTAAGTCACAAAATGTTTTCAGCTATTTTTGTTTCAAATTAATGATTCATTTTGATTTTTGAGGATATTTTCTTCAATAATTTCAAATGACGGAGGGAGACTTTGGTGTTTTGCCGATGGTTTGGCTGATGATAAGTATCCGGTAAATGTCGCTTGCGGAATTTGGCATTTTTTCCGGTGTTTTTGAAGTTTATTATTTATTTTTGTTTGTTTGTGTTGTTTTTGTTTTTGTTGTTGTTGTTGTTGTTGTTGTTGTTGTTGTTGTAGCTGTTTCAGCTGAATTTGTTGCTCATTATATAGCTGGCGTTGTTCCAACTGCTGTTGTGTTTGTAGCACTTGTCGTTGTTGCGGTGCTTGCTGTTGTTGTTTTTCTTGGTGTTGGTGTTGTTGTTGTTGTTGTTGTTGTTGTTTTTGTTGTTGTTGTTGTTGTTGTTCTTGTTGTTGTTGCTGTTGTCGTTGTTGTGGTTGTTGTTGCTGCTGTTGCTGTTGTGGCTGTTCTTTTTGTTGATGTTGTAATCGCTGCATAGCAACAGTCGAGTTGCCCACTGTGTTGTTATGTTGTGTCGAAATGCGTGTCGATTTTGACGGTTGCGCTAGTTTTGATATTGATATTTTACTTCCGCTTTTGCGCAGCAAAAACGATCGCGAAAACGGATTCAACCGATTAGCGGCAACGTTTAAAGCTGTAAACGACCGTAATCTGCCTGAAAATTAAAAAAGCAACTTGTAATATCACTGTTTCTGCCGTATTAATTCAACAATTTTGAACAATAGTAGTTTTCATTAAGATAACAAATAATCACCCGGAGGTTCCAATATTCGTACTCGTCAATACAATTTTTGAAACACGAGCATATCCTGGAAATCATTTTCGGAATGGATCCCCACGTCCTAAACTTTTTGTGCGAGAGCGTAGCGAACGAAACACTTCTATCTCAAGCGGGTTATTCAAGCAAAATTATCCTTTGATCTTCCCCGAAATTTTGGGATATATTCCCCCTACCCTTTGCATACATCCCTAATTTCAAATGCTAATTAAACTTGACTTAATAACTTACGTAGCGATTGTTCTCCAGGAAACTGATCGTGTTTGCCGTTGCGAGCAGTTACACGGTCCAAATCCTGAATGATATAAACACATGTTTATTATAATTATTATTATTATAATTATAATTATAATTATTATTATTTGTTATTATTATTAATATTGTTATTGTTATTAATATTACTATTATTATTATTTTGAAATGTGATTTGTTTTGAAATATTTAAACGAATTGGTATAGAAGTGTGAAAGAGCAGCTAACACTGAGCTGTTCAAAATTATCTCAAATACTGATCATAAACCCCTTCTCATATTGAGTTGCCCATAGGCAACTCAGCGCAGTGTATATACGTTAAACAATGTATATCGCACTGTGTTTAACAATTGCAACACGTATACATAGTACTAAATCACCACAAGACGTGAGAGCCCCCTCGGGCTCGAGCGTCAAGCTCCTATAACTGAGTGGTGATGGTATCCGCCTCCCACTCCAGTCAATGGAGTTCGAATCCTAGCATAAAACTAGGTCTCAGGGGAAATAGAAAATATTCATGTGAGAAAGGGTTAAACAGTTCGTGCTGTTTAATTAGTTGACTCCGTTTCGTGACGATAACCGACACATTATCACATACATACGTATAAAAACACGGCTCATGGTGCAAAAATAAGCGTAATTTCTTACACATTGTTTGTGAAATTCATTTGCTTTAACAATCCATCATTAACCCAACCCACATAGAGTACACTATGAACAGCTACTCAGCGCAATTACATCTAAGATAACATTGAAAATATTCATGTGAGAAAGGGTTACACGACAAATCTTAATTTCAAATGGTTTTGAAAACACATATTTTAAGTTAAAAAAATTTTTCAAAATGATTGCCTGATGAGGATGAAATTGTGACAGGACAGCAAAATTTGACGACCGTAATGAGTACGAGCGTTGTTTACGAAACGATGCATTCAATAGATTTGTGTCGAAAATGAACCGATTGCCTTCGTCAACACAAGATCGGACGCTACAAAATAAAAAAATATTGCAAAGAATGATAAATATCTCGGAAAACCATATTAAGCAGTCGACAAGGTAAATCTCGGTCCGTATCATAAAATTCATATGGAGTCTATCACAAATCTTAGAATTAGCACAAAAATTGGACAAATCAAATATGAGAAAACTGTACTGAATTTGAACCTCGTGATTCACTGGTTCGAATACTACAAGATCTATCATCAACACGTGGTATGTACTAAGGTGCTACACGCATTTGAGAATACGGGCTCTATATCGCTCTATGAAGAAATTCACCGGACTGCGGCAGCCTCAATACACCGTATTCTATGAAAAACATTAGCGGTGTAAAGGAAAATTAATTAACTTTGAGACTATTTTTACTAAAATAACTTTCAGATTGTTATTAAATTGCGATTAATCCTCAAAACATTGTCCCAAAATTCTATCTGCAAAAGCAGAGATGCAAGTACGAACTCGTGTTCACCATACGAATACCGACCAATGTATAGAACAGGTGCGGAACAGTAGTATAAGCATATTCCTAGGCCTAAACACTCCCAAATTTAAGCCTAAGCCCAAGCGTAAGAATGAGCTTATACCTAAGCCTGAACCTAAGCCTAAGCAAAAAATTAGTCTAAAGCTTGAGCTTACTCTATTGCAGTCCCACAGAAAAACAATTCGCCTCTGAACTTTATGGGACGAAACCCTGAATAATAGTATTTTAATAAGCTATAAACTTACCTGTTTCTCATTGGATACGGTGTATCGATCAAATCATCGTCTTGTATGCTCGCAGACATTAACGCCGGCGTAAGGTGAGGCTTTCGAAATACAACAGCGTCGTTTGTTGCGTTTTCGGGCTGAAAATAAAAATAGCTTTTGCCATAAATTTTGTTAAAACATATGCAGGTATTAGCAATTTTTTCACCATATACATCGTAAGAAAAGGCTTTGGATCTTTAGAATTTAACAGTTCTTCTCAGCTAAAAGTTGTTACAAGAATATTAATCAGATGGCCCGCGTATGACGGGCGGATGAAGTAAGCTTAAGCTTTAGGCTATTTTTTGCTCAGGCTCAGGCGTTGGCTTAGATATAAGCATATCCTTAGACTAAGTTTTTTGCTTAGACTTAAGCTTAGGTATAGGCTTATCCTTACGGTTAGGCTTAGGCTTAATAGTGATATGCTTATACTATTGTTACGACCCTGTTCTATACACTGCCGATCAGATTAATAACAAAACAAATTTCCAATGCAAATTGGACTACCGTGATATCGCAACACCGGCCCATGTTGAATTATAGGAACCTGCTCTCTGGTAGATTTAAAGACAAAGAATTTTGGATAGTTGGAGGCTTATATACTTGTCGTGTGGCGTCGTCCGGCGTCGACCATCACCACAAATCAAAAAAATTGTTTACAAATTGTTACGCAATGCCAAGCGACAATTAACGTGCGTTGCCGCACTGTGCCGGACCATAAGCAGGCATTTCCCATCTGTTTTTGGCTCAACAGCTTGAATTGACTTACCTCGATGCTACATTGAACTGCAGCTTCGGATGTATTAGAATGAGCGTTCGATTTTGATAGGTTAAGCATTTGGTGTTCTACCGTATTCACATGTTTAGCTAATAACTTGAGCTGGTCTGAAAACATAGGTTATCGATACATTTTTGTAAAGCTAATATTGACGCTAAAGCTAATATTGACGCGTAGATTTCTGTTATGCAATAATTGATGAATGAACTGTTTACAAATTTGAATCCGTAAAAATTGTTGACAATGTCGGCTTTACGTGACTTTCTTTGAGTAGTTCAACTGGTATTTTATATGTTTGAAACCTTCAACGTTTGGAAACACAAAGACACCTTATTATCACATTATTTTGAAATTAAAATTGACTCTATCGAAATATCAAAAAATGGCTATTACCGGGATCCAAGATTATAGAATAACAAACCTTGTCACAAGCGTAGCCAGAATTTCAGAATAGTATAATTTCATGTGCAAAAAATTTATTTGACCTCTACGATATTGAAGGTAACGGCTGTTACAAAAGCGCTTTTTCTCGTGTCACATAAATTTCGGAAGAACATATATCAATTTTATCCCTTCAACTGTATAAATGGCCGGGGTAGCTAAAAAGTTTAAAAGGCTTGTCCTCACACAACAAAGCAACTGTGTTCGTTAAAGTTTCGCTAGAAAAAAATATTTTATTTAAAATTTTCAACTATATATACTATCAACATTTTTGGTTACACTTAAAGTAGCCTATTTTACTGAATAGAACCTCGGTAAATCGTGAAATTTCTATCAGGGCGACGGACTGGCAAAAGTTATGAAAATCAAATTTTACAGTATGCTATGTGCCAATTTTCTGAGGGGAAAAATTGCAAGGCAGGAGGTACCTATACCATTTGACCGCAAGAAATTTCTGACAAGCGCACGCCCCAATCCTTCCCCATTTGAATCTGTTAGTATATTTCACCTGTAAGGCCCCCAATAACCGTTGTAAGCACATAATTTTCCGTTTTCAATGTAACATTCTCACGCTGACAGTGTTGTTTAATATCTTCGCCATGGTCCGTATCGCAGGATACAGAATGCATTTTTGCAACAAATTTCGAAATAAGGGAGCGTATGTCGTCCAAATTAAGTGAAGTTGAATTGATCAGTGATTGACAACTGTCGCAGCATTGGCAATAGTGATATTCATGCTTGGCGTTGCTTGAAACAGAACTTGGTGATAGTATAGATTGAGTCATGATATTTTATTGTTAAGCTGAAACAGCTTACGGAGTTATTCTACGTTCATATTTGCAGCAAGTATTAAACCATTACGTTTTGCGTATGCGTTGTACAGGAATAATCTGGGTTGGTGTCAATGACCACTCTCAATGCAGTTCAAACTAAAATGTAGTTGAATGTATTTACCCACAGTAAAATATATTCAAAACTTTTTTCAGCGATTTTTTCTGTTCTTAAAGTGTACATAGACTGATTTTTACAAGCTTCTGAATAACCTGCTAGATACTAGACTCCAAACAAATTTCCCAATATCTACGCTCGCTCAGAAAAAAACTTTTGATTGCAGATTTAGCTCCTAGTAAACGAAATCTTCTCTACACACTGAACCCGAATTTGTCTCCCTAACAACTCAACTGAAAGTTAAATCAATATTTCAAAAAATAAATTTATTTCGAAAAACATTCAATTTCAGCTGATTGAAAAAAGCGTTCAATGAAAATACGGTATATAAAGTTGAAAACTTTTCGACACGGTCACGTATATAAATTGTTTTATGAATGAAATATTACGCGCACGTCAGTACAATTTAGTATCGCCACTAATCATGTGAACGTAAAGTGGGCCTGTAGCCAGAGGGGGGCCAAGTGGTGCTTGCCGCCCCCTAGAGAAATTTAGACCCACAGAACATTTTTGGCCCAACTTGTAAGTTTGTTTATTTCAACGCATGCCCCTACAAACATTGTTTTCAACATTTTAGTAGGTTGAGCTGGCCACGAGCCTGACGTAAAGCAATGGTAAACCGTTTCGGCATAAAATTTAAATTTTAACAAAATTATTGTGAGTTGAAATTTTGGGTTTTTTTCTGTTATCGCGTTATTTCTTAGCAACTTTTAAAATGGGCTGATTTTGAAAAACTTTGGACAATTGAATTGATGACCCGAATTTTGTACAATGTTTCAAAATTAAAATTTGGCAAAGTAAAAACGTATTTAATATTTTCGTTTAATTTTACAATTATTTCAGGCCCTTTATCTGATTTTTTCAATTTGCCTTGCCTTGAGGAATACCAGAGCTTTAATTCGGCGCTACCCTGTGACGCCTATGGAGGAAAATATACATTTATACTGCGGAGAGTTTTCACAATGGGCTGGTATTGGTAAATTTTTTGTGCCCCAGTATTAATTTTCTACTGACTCCCTGGAATAAAACGGTTATTTTTTCCAAACGAGAAAGCACGAATATAAGTTAGTGATATATAGATTTTACACTGTTAAATTCTAAATTTTGTTTAGAAAAACAATTTTCAAAACGAATTGCAAACAAAAAGCATAGCGGTGTTTTAAATTTGACAAAAGTCAAACAGTTTTAAGTATGATGCATCGATTATACCATACAGATTTTTTTGTCAAAGTTTGGCTTGCACGCAGTATCCCAATCGTACAATGTGGTACATTGGGTAGGATTGTAAAAATTATCAGTGAATCGGTAACCTGGACGTCGTGGGTTCGAGACCTGCTGCAACCGCAGCAAAATTGTTCATGATGATAAGTTCTTTGTGGTACTGTATTGAATTTATGTAAAATTTATTCCATTTAAAACTTAATGCTACCTCGAAGAGCGGATTTTTCAAAATATGGTCTTACATTTACAATTAAATTTTGAAGATAAAAAATGAGGATCTTATGACAAAGGGATAAAACTATGAAACTTGACAAATTCCGCATTTAAAGGTAACATAGTACAGCTTGAATATTATATCTCATACAAACCACTCGACTATGAAGAATTAGTGTCGCAGAAATTATGTAAATGGGTCCATGTAAAGATCAGGTATGCAACGTTTTTCTGCGGGACTGCAACAGAAAAAGCTTATTAAGCGAACGCTATTTTTTTTGCTTAAAACTAGGCTTAGGCATACGCTTAGACTTAGGTATAAGCTCATTTTTACGCCTACGCTTAGGCTTAGGTTTAGGAACATGCTTTTTCTGCTGTTACGGGCCTTGTTCCATACATTGACCAGAAAATTTTCAACAGAAAAAAACCCCATCACTAGAACAGATTTTGAAAAAAATCTGTAAGCATAAATCGCAAGCGAGTATCTAAACTTAAACCTCAGTCTTAGCAAGCGCCTAATATAGTTGTTATTTTGCCCATTGTATTTTGCATGGACGCAGGGTTTAAATTTTTTCTTCTGCTCAATTAATGATGCAACTTTTAGAAACCGAAGCTAAGCCAAAGAGTCCGACAACTTGTCGCCCAACAGTGCCCTAAAGCCAAAAAGCCAATTAATAAATATCTTTGCATAATCCTAAGCGTAACCATAAGCCTAAGCCTACTAAGCATAGTGATAGGTGACGAATTGTCAAGTCGATAAAAATTTCAAATTTAACATTGTCAGTCGACGAGTTGTCGGGCGACGAATTGTCGTGATACTGTATTTTGTATTGCTACTCAATTTTATAATTTCTACTATATTTAACATTCAGACCAAGCCCAAGACAACAAAGGCTTCTTTGTAAAAATACCTACGTGATACCATGGCTGAAACTGTACAATATTACTCCGATAGGGAGTGCACGCTAAAATGTAATGTAGCACTCATTTCTGAACCCCGATCAAATAATTTTTGACTCGCAAATCGACCGCAGTATTCCCGTCAGTTTTGTGAATGCAATGCGAAATTTGAAAAGCTCAAAAACTTCTTTACAACACGCTGTTTTAAAACACTTCCTTGTAAATAATATATTTAGACTGCAAAACTGTGTTACATATTAGCTTGCAGCAAACGAATTATTGCGCTAAATAGCACTTATAAGCTATTACTTAAGTACTAAGTCGTTTTGTTTAAACTGTAAAGCGGCTCTTAAGCTTAACGCTCTTCACAGGCAGCGACATACGAGCGACCATAAAGTGATCTGAGTAAATATCTTTCATAAAATAGTTATATGTACAAGCTTAGGTTTAGGCGTAGCCTTAGAAAGCAAGTTCATTATAAAAACGCTAGTTACAAAGGCTTAGGCTTTGGCTTAGACATATGACAACAGAAAGCAAGTTCAATATAGAAACGCTAGATATATAGGCTTAGGCTTCGGCTTAGTCTTAGGCCAACGAAAAAGCAAGTCATTATAGAAACCGTAGCTCAAATTCTGTAGTAAACTAGATAAGTTTGCACGCACTCGTCACACAATCATATCCAGTCTGATATTGTAGATAAACGGATGCAGGAATATTCGACTGAAGTAAATTAAGTTTTTTGTTCCCAATTGAAATTCAGTTTTTCAAAATTTGAAACATAATCAGAGGGAAAAATATTGTTCGAAGCTGTTCTGTTAGTATAAATCAAGCACAAACTGTTTTGTAATGTGTCTTATAAGATAAAATATTTTTACTGGAACAAGCTATGACCCCTTGCATGATCCTCTGGGTGCCCCGAATGAAAGGTACCTTTTGTCCTCTAGTTAGCCAGAGAAACAACTAAAATATCAGTACTATCGGAAAAATTAAAACTTAGATAATATATTACAGAATAGGTCAGGACTATAATGAACAATATTTGATATTTGCAACAGTTAAACCGAACTATAGCATTCATCACAACATCCTGGCGGTATATAAAATAAAAGCAACCAAACGAATATAAATAAAGTGATGATTTCAGAATCCATAATTGTGAAATTAATTGGGGACATGAAACCTGACCAATAGATTTCGGTTCGATATACTGCCAGAAATGTAAACATAACCTTTAACTCTTCTTACCTCTGATCGAAACAAGACAATTGACTTTATATACATATATATACATATATTTACATATATACACACACATGTATGTATAAATATGTATATATATGTATGATTCAAAAGTACTTTTTAGCTAACAAGTTAAAAATTTTGAACGTACGATACAACTTCTCAACAAGTAAAATACACTCGTGTTTATCAATGTTCGGTTACAAAATTTCAAAGTTGAAGTCTGCAATTCTGTCAGATTTACCTTTAGGAAAGACTATCCCTTTTCTGCGATATGGCCTACAACTGCTCCTACCCGGCTTAATTCTAATTCAGCAATTAACACTGGAACAAGATCCCTGTAAGCAAACTGTGCTAACTTCATATTTAAATTGAATTTTGAAAAATTACTAATAATTCAAAAATTCAAAAAATAACCTTGAAATTACAATCATTAATAACATGTTTGGTAACACATCCGTGTATAACGAAACTAGCGACAAACAATGAGACGGTTACGAGACAAAAACAAGTGTTCAACTACTGTTTCCTACTATTAATAACACATTTGAGTTTGTAAGACGGGCCCGTAGCCAAGGGAGGGTGTAGAGTGGGGGGGCTGAGCCCCCCTAGAAAAATTTGAGCCCCATTAGAAAATTTTCAAACTTGCTTTTACTTTTCCGATGCCGTGAGCATGGCCCTAAAAGGTCCAATTAAAAAGCAATCAATTGCGTCTTATTCCAATGATGGGCTTAAATTTAATCCACAAAAACCCAAAAATCGACCATTAAAAATTTTCTAATCGGGCAAAAACACCTGGCAATGACTCATCACAGCAGCTACTAAGCCGGCGCCTTTGCTGCAAGAGCGGCTTATCAGTGTGGTGAAAAATGAAGATTACGGCTTGTAAACGCTTATAGTACGACATATTCAGGTGTGGCACAATAATTGCAGACTTGAAGTATAATGAACTAGTCGCATACTCTTAACAGCGTATAATCAGAGGGTGTTACCGATGCCATTCCCTCCTTTCAGTAACGTTTAACCCTTTCTCTGATGAATATTTTCAATTTCATATGAGATGCACTTTCACGGTAAGATTCGATCCCCAGTCTCTCGGGTGGAACCACGTTACGGCCTACGCCCAAACGTACCGTCAATTCTTAATATCACAAACTGGCAAAAGACTGAAGCATATAGGCTAGTGTATAGAACAAGGGCTCAACAGTAGTGTATATAAACATATTTCTAAGCTTAAGCCTAGGTAAGCCTAAGCGTAAGAATGAGCTTATACCTAAGCCTAAGCTTAAACCTACGCAAAAAGAATTAGCCAAAGCTTAAGCTTACTTTATTTCAGTCACACGGAATAACGTTACAACGGAGTTACAGCGGCCTTATTTATCCTTGAAAATATTGCAGTGGCAATATTAAATTGCTGGATCAAGAATTCGAATTAACTTTTGCTTGATACCCTGGGTTGCACAATTTTTTGGTCCCTGTAAAGATCAGGGGCGGAAAGTTTTTTCTGTGGTGCTGCTATATAGTTAAGCATAAGGTATAAACTATTTTTTTGCTTAGGCCGAGGGTTAGGCTTAGGAATTTTCTTGTACTTCTGTTACACGGCCCTATTTTATACATTGGTCATTTTTATAAGGGCGATAAATCATTCCTAAATGAAGTCCCAGATACGCCTTTGGCACTAGGCGCTAAAATAAACGCTTTGGTCGTATTTAGTTTAATATTGGCACAGAAATAGCAGTAATTACCTATAATAGCTAATTATTCTATTGCACGCTATGATCACTTTTAATCTTGCAAACAATAAAACGGAGTGCAAAAATTGCAACAAATTTAATTGTGTGATAGAGCGATTGATGTAGCATAAGGCAATATGTCAACCTAAATCAGAATATATTTTATTATCATCTATATTATACCTGTCAAAATTGGCGCGGCGACTATATTGGAGCAGTTGGCAATGTATAGAACAGGACCGTAACAGTGGCATAAACGTATTCTTAAGCCTAAGCATACGCATAGAATGAGCTTATACCTAAGCCAAAACCTAAACGGTAAGAAAAACTAGTCTAAACTTTAAGCTTTACTCTATTGCAGTCCCGAAGAAAAACGTGCAAGCGGTCGTCCGGTGCCGGCTACACTCTGGTAACAAGTGTAACCCAATTGTTCAATCAAGCCACATGGGCCCGCAGCAGTAGGGGGGCAGGAGGGTCTTTGTCTTTCTAGAACAATTATTCCCCTAGAAAAGTTTTAGCCGCGCATGTAAGCTTGATATTTCACTGAACAGATGTTAGGGTCTAAACGGATAATAATAATAATAATAATAATAATAATAATACGGATACGGAAACGGATAGTGATCAAAAACGGAAAACGAAACAAAACGGATACTTATTGAAGTATGAAATTTTCAATTCTGCCAACACAATTGAGGAATGTAAATATTCACTCGGATTTCTAAAATTTTTTTAGGAAAAAATTGCAATGCACCAAAATTTTAAGATTTTGGACGAAGTTCGTAAGTAATATGCCGTATTGAACTATTGCAGCATATCTGTAACGAAAAACGGTAAGATATACACTTTATTTAGAACTCATTTTAAGCAGAAAAATAGTGGAATTTCCGTTATTTCTATAACAGAAACGGACGCCATGCTGCTCATAGGTATTAATGCAAGTATATCGTGACAGCATTGAACGCACTTGTATCGACCAATCAAAAATCTTGCGGCTTTTAAAAGCATTTATTACAACAGAAAAAAGTTGTAAAAAGTGTCTAACAGCGCACACCTGTTGCTTAAAAAGATACTCTTTAATTTCCGGCATATATATTGCCAAATTGTTATAAAAATAAACTCTCAGGAAACAAGTGTAAAATGATGCAAAAACGCTTTCAAAAATATTGAATTTCAATTGCACAAAGCTATCAGGTTCTGCAACATATTTGACTCTACAAATTTTAAAATAAACTCGTTTATTAGGCACCATAAAATTAAAGGAAATTTGAAATTTTGACAAGACCCGCACGGCAGTAAAAATGTTATGCATATGCTGAAAAATGAGCGAAGAGCTGTTGATTTTTCTTCAAGATTATAGCTGTGGGAGTTTGAAAAAAATAATTGTTGGCCATAAACAAACACCACTACGACATCAAGCCAAGGAGTGCGGCTGATTTTCAAGTTATAATACCTTACAGACCGTTATTGTATAGTAGAGGGCGCAGTTTGAGGGTCGAATTGTCTAAGGCGTGAAGCAGAATTTAACTATCATCATGGCCGTAGACCAGGTAGATGCAGAAGGACGATGCCCTCTTATTACCCCACACTCTCTTATTCGGGTCACTACAGTACTTAAATTTTGAAAGTAATTGTAAAGTATAACCTTGCATTATCGTTCAGTCCGCAACTGAGTAACAGGGTAACCACCCTCCGGAGAAACCAAATAAATCAGTCCACCCCACTCTTATTCGGGTCACTATATACAATACTTTCAAAAGTTAAGTATGCTTTAAAGTTTCGACCTCAAATTATTTGGTCCTTGAGTAATTTATGCGCTACAATTCGGGTTAATTGACATATTTTATGGACTCCAATTAGGGCTTAGGGACTCTATCCGCTTGCGGACTTTTATTAGGGATACGGACTCCTCCTATGGATTAGGATTCAAAACGGGGACTCCTCCTATGGATTAGGACCTCAACCATTATTACCCCCTCTTATTCGGGTCACTACAGTATGCCCATCCGCCGTTAGAAAGATAAAACTGGCATCCTTCTCCGTTACGTATATAAGACATTTAATTTTTATGCTCATTTGTTGTAAATCAGGGTACAACCGGTCTGCCTCCGGCTCCGGCAGAAAATCTACCTCTGGCTCCGGTAGACTTTCTGCCTGAGGTTCCGGCAATTTCGGTAGTGAAATTATGCAAAATTTTTATAAGATTTATTTGTTCTGTGCGGTTTCGCTCAGCTTTGTAAAATTGTGAGAAACAAATTGGCGAGATTTTGCAAAAAAATAAGCGTGAAACCAAAAGATTTTACAACACCTTACAGATATTTGCTAAAACCAGCGAATTAAACATCCATTTTTAAGTACTCATAGTTTCAACTGATCTCCGGCTCCGTTATTTTTCACCTCCAGTCGCGCCCTGTTGTAAATCATTTGCTAACCATTCAATTTTTCACTGCAGATATACTGCAATGTTCCGAATTTTAGATTATTAACCAAATTATTCTAAAACCTTAAAAACTTTGGGTGCATTCGCTATAGCTTAAGCTTTAAAGCCCGATGAATATTTGCATGCTTCAATTGCGTTCGCTGGAAAAGAAAACATTTGTTAAGTACTTAAGCAGTCCAAGGTGCATATTTAAGGAAGCAAAGCCTTATTCGCCTCCCTCGTAATTTTTGTAAATTCAAGCTTATTACCGAATCGCGCTTACAATATAACTAGAAAATTTACTTGTTTATTGCAATAAATCTGCACATAGTTTAACCATCAAATATCAACATAGAACGTTATATTAATATTCAAATTCAAACGTTCAAAGGCTCCCAATCATTCTAAATTTAGGTATTCGATTAAAATCAGCATATCCATGAACCTACGCGAATAAACTAACAAACTCAAAGTGTAATGGAGTGCCATTCGAATAAAGTCCATCACAGAAATTTTGCTGCTACTGTGGTAAGCCACAAACCTACAACACAGAAAGCTTCTCTTCGCCGCTCTTAAAACAACCATTTCTAAGAATCAAATTTTTACACACAGTAACAAAAATTAACGAGTCAAGAATAGATACAAAAAATACCTATTACATTGTTAATACATACTACAACCGATCACTAAGATATATCCAATCAAAACTCACCGAGCTAAAAACTTCAGTACAAAGAAATTTTCAATTTACTTACTGAATTATTTCTCACTCGGTGTAACGGGTTAGAAGTAATCCCCGTCGAAAGGTTCATCAGTAATTAAAGCCTCGAAACGGTACTATACTTTCAGCGTAGATCAAATTTACATACCAAGTATTTCAGCTTAGGTCAAAAGTACTGATGGAGCACTATCAGCCTAAGCCACAAACACCGGGCAGCAATTCTTGCCTACGATAATATTACTTGGTAGTATTTTTGTTAACGGTATTCTTGTCCGATACACCGGACACAGATTCAGAATGCCGCAATTTCCGCAACTGCATTCACTAATACTACAGCAATTTAAAAGTCAACGTACAAAAACAAACTCGATCTTGAAAAACTTGTCTAAATCGAGAAAAGGGCAAGGAATACTACCCAAAGCAGACCAATATTGTTTTCACAACACAAAGAAACAATGGTTGCTTTTTTCATCAAAAATACGAAACAAAACCAAATCATGTGATATTTCGATCTAAATTCAGAGAAATACTAACACATACCGCACATAGATAAACTTCGCAACATACAAACAAGATAAGTATTTCATAGTGACGTAAATAAATATTGCAAGCGCTTAAGCCTAACTTGAATCTAAACCCATGCAAACTTCAACGTCCTACGCTTGTTCGCTCTGGATGACTCCTAAAAATTTAAAAATATACAATCCTGCAGCCATAAAAATTTAATTCGTATGTATATCAGGATGCGACCGGATACCACAAAATGCCGGAGCCGGATAATCTAATATCCGGATGTAGCAGGAAAATTAAATCAAATATAATACCTGCAGGCATATTTGCTTGGCTCATGTTACTTTTAAGGACATTCTGTTTTCATTACGTACTATAAAATAGAGGTAGATAGGATAAATATTAATATTTTTGCTAGGCTTAACGTTAGTTATAGATTTATACATTTTTACGCTGAAGTTTAGGCTTAGTGTTTTAGGAATAGGAATATGCTTGAGATATATACTGCTATATCCCTAAAATAATACTGGTCATCTTTATCAGGTTTTCCAGCGTTATTGTAACCTAGTAAAAATTGTGAACGTACTCGAGCACATGCAAACATTTACATTACTTTTACGACTGAAAAAATATGTAAACAAATGATGATTTAAATTTGCGAAGTTTTTCAAAAACATCTGGCAAGTTAAAATACCAGAGCCGGATAAGATTTTTTTTCCGGAGCCGGATATCCGGTCGCACAGTTCCAATTTCGACTCCGACTGCTCAATCAATCGGAGTCGGAATTTTGATATTTTAATTTCAGGCCTACTTCTTGTGATATGTTGTTTAAAATTCTACATCGTTTATCTATTAAATTGCTTTCAATATGTTAGCTTATCAATAACTGATTATAGTTTAGCTTTATAGACCCAAAAACAATTGTCAATTTGTTCATGTGACGTTCTTGAGAATTGTTGCCAGTTAACAGACATCCTAAATCAATATTATACTTGTTAATACAAATCATCCGTACAGTCACACAATTTGTAATTAAGAGGCCGATTCCGGTATAAATTTGCTGTTCCGATTCCGATGTAATCCACTTACGCTTTGCACCCTGATTTATATGAGCGTATAGGTGAAGCAATCATTTCAATACAACAATGCGACTAATTCGATTAAAAATGCACTTATTAATATTTTTCTTAACTTTGAAATAAACCAAAATTAGGAAAACGAGCAAAATTTTTGCTTGCTTTTTACACGGAAATTGCATTACACGAAACTCATTAATTCACAATAAACTATCAAACAGAAAACCGGTAGACCGGTAAAATACCGAAATCAATAACAATAGCAGAGTTTGGCGCCACATATTACACGCACATCATTACATTACAGAAATAACAACTATCACAGTACCTGCAGCTGCAACTCATTCAAGAACTATAACTTTGCAAAATGGCATAAAACTAGTGAAAACATGAAAAAATTCGAATTAAAGTTTATATTGTACTACTAAAGCCAAATTAAATGTGGTGCACTTTACTTAAAACAAAAAAACAAAATCTGACCACTTTCTGTATTAATCAACAATCAAGTTCATATTCGATTAATATCAACCGCTCATATATTCACAAGATACCGACACTTGAATCCGGTATATATCCAAGTAAACTATCTTAGCACTTATATAACCACTCCCCTACACGATATTCTTGCCCTTCGATTGGCATTCCTGGGCCATATTCACCGCGATACAATGTTCTCCAACAAGCTGTAATTCTTCCAAAATATCACAACACAAACATGAGACAGCTAAACATCAATATCAATTCATACGTGTTACCAAAATTGCACACATTTTTGTTTTGCGCTTATATGAAATGCAAAACAGGCAGGTATGTAAAACAAATGCAGAGTACGACGCTTGAGAATAATCTATAGAACAAAATAACACGCGCATTGTACACTCAAAACAGTAGCGATTAAGTAAATAGGAAAATATTGGGTTGTTGACAGAGTGCCCATCCCACGTAACATATCAACGTATACACTTATAAATATGACCATAACTTTCTTCTCGCACAAAATAACGTATTTCTCACTAGACACACTTAATAGGACCTACAACTTTCTAAGCAAAGTTTATCGCTTTCTCAGAAACACCTTATTCACAGCTGTGGAAACAGTTTTCACCAGTAACCTTTAAATCCATCAAATTTTAAATTCACTCCAAACCAATAAAGTGTGCAACAAAGAAGAGAGAATACAAGCTTCAAAAATTTAAAATACCATCAAATTTACAAATTCAACTTACAAGTTAAACTCAACACTTCAGTCGTATTCTTCGTATGTACAGTGTAAATATTACTAGTGACAATGACAACGAATAGGCAAACATAATAATATTTGCAATTTGATGCGATGCATACAGTGTCGGTACGGCAACGTTCACCACGCCTGTGAGTGCATTTGCGGCCAAAAAATACACTAAACCGTTATAATTAATCGCTTCCCATAGACATGGTTCGACAACGTGCAACGGATGATATAATTCATTGTCACGACCTAGAAATATTAACATTGCAGCAAAATAAACTTCTGGAACAAATTAAAACTGGTGATTTGTAGCAACACTGTAGCGAGGGGGGTGGATTGATCGCGTTTGTCATTATATCCTAGCGTTTTTAGGAACACGTTTTTGTTAGTGATCCAAGTATGCAACCTTCGAAAATTCTATACAACATAACCCCATTTCTCCAAAGTAGTGGTTATACTACGAACAGTATTAGGATTTCTACATTACAAACCTGCAATAATCTACATTACACTTAATTTACAACATAACAAAATTTAATTTACAATATAACGTAATGACGTTAGGCTGTCACATACAGCGCTAAAAGTATACGTTTCTGTGAAAACGTCTTCAACCATCCACAATTTCCCAGCAGAAAGAAACACCCCAATTTGCGAACCTAACCGAGGGAACACCAGCTATTACCTGTATGGTATAACGGCATCTTGATTGCAACAAGCAGCAATGAAATCATTTCCACCGTCAAAAATAAGCATAACAGTTTCAGTGTGAGAAATAACTAAAACAAACAGAATCGACTAATTTGTCGGTTTCAAACATGAAAAGATACACTAGACATGTTTATAACGAACAAGTCAACAGTATAATAAATGTAGCATTCATGTTGCAAAAACTCTTTATACCAGTCGTAGTGGGCTACATTTATTGCGCGAAGCTCGAACACACGTAAGCAATTAAGGAATTATTGAAATAATTTAAAAAGTCCAAATTTTGTCTTGTCAATTAATATAATATGAAAATAAGCTATCAGCTAACTATTCTATGATCGGCTTTGAAGGTTTGTAGACAATTTTTTTCAGATTCCTCGCAACCAAAAACATTTTATTTCTGAAATTAGGTTGCTTGTAACCGTAATTGTAAAACCTCTAATTTAGGCTTATCAATTATGTTTATATGCAAATGATCTATTAGCTAACTACTCAATTATCGGTCTTAGAGGTTTGTAAACAATATACTCAGATTCCCTGCACCCAAAAATCTTCAGTAATCCTAATAACCAGTCGTAGTGGGACTACATTTATTGAGCGCAGCTCGAACACACGTAAGCAATTAAGGTAATATGCAAATTATTTGTTAGCTAACTATTCTTTTGTCGGTTTTGGAGGTTTGTAAGCAATTTCCTCAGATTCCTCGCACCCAAAAACCCTTCAGCCACCCTAATAATTTTTGGAATAATTTAAAAAGTCCTAATTTTGTCTTTTCAATTGAGCTAATATGCAAATTAGCTATTAGCTAACTATTCAATCATCGGTTTTGGAGGTTTGTTAACAATTGATACAAGATCCTCGCACCCAAAAACCTTCAGCAAACCCTAATAATTATTGAAATAATTTAAAAAGTCCTAGTTTTGTCTTGTCAATTAAGCTAATATGCAAAATAGCTATTAGCTAACTGTTCAATTATCGGTTTTGGATGTTTGTAAGCTATTTATTCAAATTCCTCTCACCTAAAAACCCTTTAGTGCTGAAATTATATTGCTTTTAACCGTAATAATTAGCGAAATATTATAAAAAGTCCTAATTTAGGCTTATAAACTATGCTAATATGCAAATTATGTATTAGCTAACTGCTCAATTATCGGTTTTGGAGGTTTGTAAACAGTCCACGCAGATTTCTCGCACCCAAAACCCTTTAATGCTAAAATTAGATTGCTTCTAACTGTAATATTTAGTGAAATATTGTGGAAAGTCCTAATTTAGGCTTGATTAATTATGCAAATTAGCCTGTAGCTAATAAACGGCTTAAAACTTTAAAACCCCAATGCGAGGTTAACACCCCTGGATAATTGGCTTTCAAACAAAAAAAGTTTATCAAAATCGGTTCAGCCGTTCCTGAGATTCTTTTCGGACGGACAGACGGACATCCACCTTTCGACCCCCAAGTACAAAACATAAAACGTTTCGCGAAACTCCGAGCGTCGCTCGGAGTTTCGCTTCGCTCAATTATTGAAATAATTTAAAAAGTCTTAATTTTGTCCTGTCAATAAAGCTAATATGCAAATTAGCTATTAGCTAACTATTCAATTATCTATTTTGGAGGTTTGTAAACAATTTATTCAAATTCCTCGCACTCAAAAACCCTATAGTGCTGAAATTAGATTGCACTTAACCCTAATAATTAGTGAAATATTGCAGAAAGTCCTAATTTAGTCTTATAAATTATGCTAATATGCAAATTATCTATTAGCTAACTACTAAATTATCGGTTTTGGAGGATTGTAAACAGTCTATTCAGATTCATCGCACCCAAAAACCCATCACCTTACATTGAAACACAGCATCTCTGACACGTATATTTGTCTCAAATGATGTGATTTCTAAGTTCTTTAAACAAAACTAAACGTATTATTGAATTAAATTAAAAATAAAATAATTTAAATTTAAATTCAAACAAACCATCCAAATATAGTAAGTGAAATTGACGATACGACGTGACGGCGGCTCAACGGTCGAATCGCATGTGTTGAGCATCAATGCAAAAACAAGCGACAACGCGAGCAATTTCATCCAAAATCGGCAATAATCTTTGATCGTCGGTCTATAATAGTTATTGCAAAAAATAAAAAGCATTTTAATTTATTAAAAATGCATATATTGTGCATAACTGTATTATCAAATGTTCTAGTGTTATGTCTTGCTATAGCAAAATGATGAATTGCTGGAGTTTCAAGTATAGATACACATTGCTCGAAACAAAGTTATTGGTTGTAAACGTACGCTAATGCTTAAGGATAACTGCATCCATATATACTCAAATGATGCTTTACAAAAATTTTCTAAGGAAATTGCCCGTCCAAAGACTTGTAACCGCAGATTCTTAGCATTCCGCTTTCAATTCTACAAGCTCTGAATTTTACTGGATATAGCAATAAAAATCTTGGAAAAATACAACTAATCACACTCAAGCAAGACTTACTTTATTTGGAATATCCACACACCGAGCCATACACCGGCGTAGTATATTGCTAAGTAGCCAATCAGTGAGCACATACCTTCACGATTTGCGTCAAATATTGAGCTAAAGTTAAAAATTAGTTCTCATACTATGATCCCATTTTGGCAATTTAAAAATCTTTACAGCACGCTTAATCACAAATGAACTGTTGCATAGCGAGTATATCACAACAAAAATTATTCCGAACACATTTTACTATCGTTTACAAGACTATTCTGAGCAAAAACAATAAAATTCAAAAAGACTAACGTTCTTCCACCAGCATCAGATACATCGTTGAGAAGCAGTTCCCTCAAACCACAACTGTCAAGGCAATACTGATAGGTTGAAATCAACACAATACTGAGTAGCCACGAATAAGACGGAACACATATGACTGCCGCAATGATCGACGTAAACGCCTGAAGATCAAAACAGAAATAGGCTCATGCATTTATAACTTTACATCATGCCAATATTGCAGGGTGCCACCGGATATTATTTTACCGGCTTTTAAACATTTTTCTCCATGCATAAGATTAAGGCTCAGGCTTTTACCGGCTTTTGAACATTTTCTCCATGCATAGGATTAAGGCTCAAGCTTAAGTAAGTAATGGCTTAGACAAAGATACGGGCTTAAGATTATATAAGCCTTCCCTGAACCTAAGTAAAGCTAATCCTGCGGTTGGGGGGGAGACCAGAAACTCAATTTTTTACCAGAATCGGATATTAACAGGATACAGCAACAGCTACCAAAATCGGATACTAACATAATAAATCATGTAGCTTTGGTCACTGTTGGAAGTATTTTCGCTGCGCAAAACCACATACGTACGTATGTTTGCTAAATTAAAATTAATTGTTAGTTTAATTTTGTCATTATAATAGTGTGAGTACCCTGCATAATAACCAAGGAAGCATGTATGCAATTCAAGATTAAAATATTTTATAAACCACAAGAGTGACAGTTAAATTTTATATACAAATGCAACCCAAATAACAAAATTCTCCAAATTAGAAATACATAAATGACCCTGTAGGAACCTTTTAAATCACAGCTATTTTAGCCCCTGTATAACCTAGCGAAATAGTGTACTAATTCGAGACCTTTTAAAGCGAAAAAAGTATCTTATATTTTCTGATCGAGATCTGTTCAGTAAAATAATAGATACAATAGAGTTAAAAAACATTCCCCAAAGATGCTATATAAAGTTAAAAACCATTCCCGAAAATTTCACCCAACTTTCTCACCTTTATCGACGCGAGCGTGAAGAAAAAGTTCCAATGCACACCGTATTCACTGACGTGCTCATGATATCCGTACATTTTCACTGCGGCAAGACGAATTAAGCCTAGCATGAACAGTGGTATACTTTGTCCAATATTGCGCGGAACATCTTTTAGTCGTACCCTGCAGCGAAAACAAAACTAATACGGGCTGGTGTTTAGCCCTTATCTGCAAAATGTGGGCTCCCCACAGGTGATGTTACTACTTCCGGTTAAGAAGCCAGCCGGATGGAGCGGTTCCAATGCAACAGTGAATGTGCTACCTATTCGCTCAAATATGCCAGTGACGATGCTTATCAGTTACTTGTTTCTTTTAGGCAATCCCTTAACCTCAAAATCATTTATTAAGCAAACAAGCAATTTTTGTTTTTCCCCGGTTTAACCCCGGGCATTTCTTGAAAGCCCACCCCCACTCAGCAACCGCCCCTCCCTCCTTTGGCATCTTTTAAAAACTCGCCCCCACTTGAGTTTGGTCTAGCGAAATGCCATACAGACAAGTTTTGAAAAATATTTATAAATTAGCGCCTAAACGGTAAAAAAAAACTAAAACTGGATAATTTTAGTGAAATTTCTACTAAACACAAGAGACAACAATCCGGATTTAGAATGGGCACAACTATAGAAAATAAAACGAAAACTGATAATTTCAGTGGAATTTCTTCCGAACACAAAAGGCAAACATCCGGATTAGAATAGGCACTGATATATACCGGCAAGTAAAACTGAAAACAACACAGCGCAGGACGCATGCACGAGCGCAAAAACTGCTGGCAAGCAAATCAGTAATATTTTGTTGGCTAGCCAGGCAAATCAAGACCTAAGTAATGTTATAGACAAAATCTTAAAAACGTAACCCGTTATTACCTTCTACGACCGCATTTAATTTCGCTTGACACAAGGCCGTTCGCAATGACTATGACACCGACGCCTGTAAAATGAAATAACACGCGGCTACTACAACAGTTCGAAACACTCATTAAGAGAGAGCACGACAAAAATTTAATTAATTAGATTTAGGAAAGGCCCTAAGTGCACAAATTTGTAAGATGAGACGGTTATTCGGCTAACAATACAGCCAGAATCTCGCCTAAGCTAACAGGGTTAACCCTACCTTCTGTACGCGTTTAAGTTTGCAAAATCGTTTCGACATAAAATACCGACAAAAAGCTTCGGTTAAAATTAATAAAAAGCGGCTCGGAATTTTTGACAAACCGGACCACTCGTGCGTATGTTAACATACCATACACAAGAACAAAATATAAATGTTTACCAACATCCATTATGCTATAGCCGTAGTTTTCGGTTTTCGCAAACCGTCTCGGAAAGCTATGAAAATCAACACCTAATATGCAAAGTGCGGTTGCAATATTGGCGTATGCCCTAAAACAAAAATATACATTAAAATAGATTAAAAATACTTTGAAGCAATCGAAAAACAATACGTTGCAGTATTATAACATATATACGTACACGATAGGTAAACTGTTTAGTTCCTGATTATCTTAATATGCATACACAGCAATAGTACAAGGTAAACAACACTGCTCACCAACATTAGAATTTTGACAATACATATTTCAACTGACAAAGACTAGCTAAATTATCATTAGCACAGACTATTTCAGGGATGTGCCGATTAATCAGCATCAGTGTTGGAAAGATCGGCACTTTTCGTGAGTATCGGCATAAGCGTCGGCGCTGCAAAAAATTGCCGAGCTTTTGCCGATACTTTTTACACTTAACAGTCAATTGCATGATTTCAATTGTTGGCGTATATCAGTGCATCTGATCAGGGAAACTCTTATCTCGCATGCGTTTGTGTTGGAAAAGATTAATGCAAACGAACAGTTCTCATAAAAGGACAATCTTTTTTGGTGCTAAGAGTTTTAGTCTTCGCATTTATCCCACATCAGTTCTTTAAGCGTAAAATTGAAATCGGCATTGGTATCGGTATAGGTAAAATTTTAAAATAGGAATCGGTATTAGTATCGGTAAAAATTTGGTATCGGCACATCACTTTGCAAACACAATATTTACTCGAAAACACAACAATATATACCGATTTTAAGACAAAAAACAACAAAAACAAAACAAACCTAAAATACGTCAAAAACAAATACTGTCTATTAAGCTTGCTTCCATTCGTGATTGACACTCGATGCGAAGTTGGATGAATTTGATACTCGACCAATTCTTTCAACTCTGAAAACAAAAATTATATATGCGAATGAATATATTGTTATATGTGTAACTAAAAACATTTTTTCCTGCTGCGACTGCTGCTCCTCTGTCATACTTTTGTGCAGTTTAGCTTTGATACACAAAAAATACATACATACTAATATATAGATAAATGCAAACATATACACATATGTATACATATACCAGGGTTCCAATAGGAACGAAGTGTTACCGGAACAGGAATATATGCAGAAACAAATTAAATACCAGGTAAAAGTGCCCCTAGAAGGGACAGATTGTGATACGTTTCGCTTGAAGCATGTAAAAGAGTTTAAACAAGGGTTAGTTAGACCATAGGTTATGTTTATATTAGCTCCAAAACTTCTATGAAAATAGTTGTCATCTATATCTTTGACGGTTGTCTTTCAATGTTAACACGCTTGCGGTCAGTGAAACAAGAAACATATGGGTCCAGCGGACATCACCTATCACCTTAATTTTAGCGTTTGTTGGGTTTTACAATGTTCAGTTTATAAGTGATCTAATATAGCATTCTTCATTGGAAGAGGATATGACAACTATTTTCATAGAAGTTATGGAGCTAATATTATAAACATTACCTACTGATCTATGGTCTAACTAACCCTTGTTTAAACTCTTTTACATGCTTCAAGCGAAACATATCACAATCTGTCCCTTCTAGGGGTACTTCTACTAGTTTCTTTCTTTTACATGGGATACGGTGATGTTTTATGCTAAGACTACTCCTAAGCGTATGCCTAAGCCTAAACAAAATATAAGTCTAAAGCGTACACTTGCTCCATTGCAATCCATCCACCAAAAAGCAGCCTGTTCTACGCTATAATGCATAGTAGGTTATTACAAAATATTACTGTCTTAGTTAACAATTTCAGTAGAACAAACATCGCAGGGACACGTAATCTATTGCACGGTGTTATTAGCATCACACAATAATATCGACTAGCTATGGTAATTACATATTGGTAATACAATTTTTTTCGAAAAATTACAAAAATCAAACTTTTAATAACAACTTAAATGAGACGTTTAGCTGTCCAATTTGTGTATGGTGTCGAAGCGGCTAATTAGGATATTCTATATATACGTAAGTTACCTCATTCCAGCTCTGCTTTCCTGCAGAGAACATTCTGCAAAACTTTCAAAAAAGCATGCATTCTCGATGCTTGAAACATATATTGTAAACACTAGCGTGTTTCAATGATTCCATTACATTGAATAAAATTTGCCCAAAAATTTATTATGAAATCATTTATAGAACAAATGATCTAGGGCTTCAAGCTAACTTACGTGGCGCTTGACGATCACTATAGAAATATTCGCAAAAGCAAAAGAATGCCAGACTCATTATGAGACCGTACAGCACTGCGATCACAATCAAAATCTGGTCAGGCCAACCAACCACGGCGAGTTGACAAGGCAAAATTGATATTAAGAAATCGAGCAGCAGTTTGAGCCTGAAAAACGGCGTTCTAAATTCATACGTTTAAAACCAGAAACTATTGAAGTACTTGACCGATCCTAAATTTTATGAACTTGGTATTTAAAAAACTTTGTCTCTATCAAAGCCCTAATAGCATAACACAGAAACCAAAATGATTGAAATTCAAAAAACATGCACATGTATTATCAACTTACCAAAAATCCTTCGGCGAACGGCCGTAGAATTTTTTCATCGGGAATAACCATGGAATGGCAAAGTTTCTGAGCAATATCGACAGTGGCCCTACTGAGCTGACTAGACTGACCTAAATTCATTAATTAATTAGCACAACAGCTGCCACATACTATCTGACGCATAAGCTATGAATGAATATATAAGAACAAAAAATTTTATACAAGTGACAGCGCAGACCTGTAATGTAATACATAACAAAATGCATATTCCAATTTGGTAGTTTAAATGGCAAAGTACCTCAACGGCCGGGATTCCAAAATCCTACAAGTGCAACTTAGTACTTAAATACAAGCTAAGCAATTACTTAACCATTTTGTCGTTTTGAAACTCGCACTTAAGTTAGTACGTCGCTGACTAAATTTGATATATTACGAAATAACCATTAAGGCATACTAACCTTGGTTTAAAAGAAATTGAAGACTCATGCAGTCTGCTTAATATAAAGCGAGACTATTACTTCCTTGTTTTATCACAATAGCTCACATAGGCGTTTGTTCGTTTTGCTCAAAAAGTTAAGTAATTACTTAAGTTGGTGACTTAAGTAATTACTTAAGTATACCGTAAGTAAATACTTAAGTAAGACTTCAGAAACCCAGCCAATGTTTCCATGTTTCGCGACGTTGCGTCAAATAGCGAAACAAAATGTAATGACCAGGTCAAACTTTTAAATCAAATGTTCAAAAACGCGTTAATGATTCATAAATAAGAGCTATCACAAGCGCCCGTATTCTCAAGTGTTGTAGCAGCTATCAACTGTTGGCAATACGCTTGATATCTTTCAAGCCAGTTTATGCTTAGCTTTAGAATATTATTTGAGATCTGCAACTGACACAGATAGTTTAATAAATGTCGCTAACTGGGAACAGAAGCTATAGTCATTTGGCAACGTGGATCAAGTTGGCAACAAAGAGACACACAGATTTAAGAATAAAACTCTATAAATCAGAACTAACCTCCCAATGTGTGGTCCCGTTATGGCCAGAGACAAACGCCACATGCTCGGCGTTATACTGGACGTGCTCGTACTCGTGATTGAACAATACATCAAATTCAGAAACTAAATCGTCAAAATACGTTGTAATTATTTCGACTGGGTCGGTTTCACTAAGTGGTTTTGAGTCGTTAGACATTAATATTGTTTTAACATTAATGTTTGCATTCAGTTAAAATTATATCGGTAATAAATAACATAGCGTCTGAAAGTAACTGAAAATTTTTGGCCAACCAGAAAACCAGATAGCTGAAACACGGAGATAACCGGCTAAACATTTCATGGAAAGGCAGCCGGAGGTGACACTATATCCAGTGAAACTTTTTAAAATCCAACTTTCCTGAAATGGTTGATCAAATCTCGAAAATTATATAAACCAATTAAAACGTTAGCTATGTGAGAATAAATTAGGTCAACAATATTTTCAAATATTGAAAGGTCCACCTCACTGCTAAAGTAACAAAAACGCACAGTTTTTACTATTGGAAAACAAACTAGTTGCTGTTCGTTCATTTGGACATGGGTTCACGGTAGTTTAAAGCTTTAGCTTAATTCTATAATTACCTTTACGTTTGTCCATTTTACGTTTAGACCGTCCCGTTTTCTAGTGAGACTCTAAGAGCAGGCTTTGAATATATACACTTTCAGGGTGTAAACGGATAGCAAAAATAACGGAAACAAATAGTGATCACAGTAACGGAAACGGATAGTGATCAAAATAACGGAAACGGATATTGAGGTACAAAAGTTTCAAATGTTGTATCTGTCTACCAACACAAAAGAGGCGTGCAAATGTTCATGTTTTCTAAAATTTTAAAGGAAAAAGTCCCGAATTATCAGATTTGTAAGGAAAAATTGCCAGAGATAAACGTGATTTAGAACTAATTTTACTGCGCACTGAACTTAAACAGGACTGTATAACATGAAACGACTCCGACGTTTACCCTTTGGTATACATAAAACGCAGACAATTACGCATAGAGCAAAATTCTCATCGACACTGAATATATTAACAATACTTCGTTTTAATATGTACAATTGAGCTCTAATCGTTCCCCGAAAAATACAAAAACTAACAAAATGCACCGAAATTTACTAAACACACAAGCAGTATTATTATAACCAACTCATCAATTAAGCTACCACAACAAAGATCCAAACACATGCAAACATTGATATTCGTACTGTACCAAAATTGCGCATAAGGGGACTGTCCGAATGCTGCCGACAAGCATACTACATAGTGCAATGTATTTGGCAGATACACACAGACAATCATGTTCAACATGCTTACATGCACCAATATTCAACAAGGTCGTCCCTTGACCGTCCATCCTATTTTCGAGTGGATACCGTGTTCATAGATGGCAATTTAACTTTGAGCTCACGACGTAGCCTCCACGTCTGTCTGTGTAGGAACCGGGACTTCAGACCTTTTAACTAAGAAGCTGGAAAACCGAGTTACGGGTGGTTTCGAACTAGCAACCTTTTGCGTGTCAGGTAGACACTGTTATCACTGTTCCAGGTAGCCTTTCTATGTGAAGCCGTAATATTGGTTCCACAACGTACAGATTACCGATCTGCAATTTCCGGTCTGACCAAAATCAAAATTTTTCGCTTTGAATTTTTGTAATGATAAAAATAGGTGCTTCAAAAACCCTAGTTAATACTAGGACTTGTATAGAAACAAAACTATTACATAATATAGCATTTAGAACTAAATTAGCATGGTTAAGTTGAACTATTTATTGAAATATGCGGCTAAATATCCGCCTCCTGTTTTTAGTATCCAGCTCAACCCTGGTCCCGGCGCATCCATACATTACCTGACGTTTCTTACCTAATATTAACAATGTACGCGCTTCGGTATGTAAATAGGAACCAATACACTGCTCCCTACCGTATTCACTTTTTCGCCACGAAACCTTAGGAACCGGGATGCTCATATTTAGGCTTAAACTTAGGCTCAAGCTTTAGGATTGCGATCAGCGGGCAGGCCTTTATAGTTAACATGAACCACTTTTTCAATAAACAACGCTTTTCTCAATACCCCAGCATCAACTTCTTCCGTAACAACGCAAACGGTAACCGGCCGTCTTTAACCCCCAGTCTGCCATCAAACATATCGTACCCGTTCTTCTCGAACCGCCTCAAATAATGCTCAGCAATACAGCATGGCAGTAGTGCTTGCCTCAACCTTGCATCTACTTGCGATTTTAACCGTCTTGCATCTTCCAAATGCACAGTTGCGCAATCAGCAACGACACGCACGCATTTGTGAATCGCATCTGAGCGATTGCCTCGTAGTATTTCAACTCGTGAAATATTGTTCGCGTCCATTATGTCGTCAGGAAGGAATACATGATAGCGGCGGACGTGAAACGGTAGTCCTCGTAAAATATTTGTTAGACCCAGGGCAATTCCTGTATGTCGCGCTGCGGAATATGCAATATCAGATAACCGATCATTACCTGAACTGAAACAAAAGGAAATGGCTAGAAGGAAATATATTAGTGCAAATTATAAAACTTTTTATTAATTGTATATTTTTACGAGAGCATTTCTTATCAAAAATCTAATTTTAACAGCAGAAGCTTACTGTAGACCAATGCCATGTGAATGCATGTAAACCATCCGTAACTGTCCGTAGCATGAACAGCTGGCTTCCATAAAACCATTAACTAATTCGCTATATATTAAAACATCTGATGCCGATAACACTATATTCTAGCAGCTGATGTTCCTTAAAATGCGGGCAGCAATTCTTAAATAATAACATACACAAACTCACTTTTGACTAGCTATTACTTCTAAAATTAAACATATAACAGTGGAAAATGCGCCTTCACAATACGACTCCATACTCTCTAACGTCGGGAAGGGCTTTTCGTCAACGAGGCCTGTAATTAAAAACTGTACTGCCAATGCAAAAAAAATTAAAAAATCACAAAATCAACAAAAATTTGTCAAATATTCACATGCTGTTTTAAAGCAAGTAAAAAAATCAATGCTCTCTCTCGTTTAGTGAAAACTTAAATGTGCAAATGAAAAATATGACATGATTACTTACTGGCTCTAGCTGATATCATTGTCTCCAAATATTTTCGACTTAATCTACACGTTTGAACAGCACGTTCAAGTTCTTGCGCAACCGGCTGTTGAGGTACTTTGGTTGCATATAAGGGTAATTTAGAACTGGACGGTTTTTCGTGGTCTCTAAAATACAAAAAACTCTGTTCATAACAAGGATGAAATGAATCTAGGTATAGAGTGTAACTGGAATTCCAGTTAAGGCCGAGAAATCTGTTATTTTTCACTATTCGGCCCAGCTTAAAAATTCGGTATTTTTTCAGCGGAATGTTAAAGTATTTTCGGTATCGAAAATTTTTTCATTCAAAAATTTAAGAAAATATGGCATGTTATCCGAACTTGTTTTTATAAAATTGTCTGAGCGTCTATTGCCATGATTTTCAATTTGTGTCATATTCTATATTTTCCAACTACTGCATTTGTTTCAGGATTTCGGCACTCTAAATGGTGTGTTGCTCGTATTTAATATGAACAGAGTTAAACACGGGTGATCAATTTTATCTCAAATGCGGTAGTATTGGGAATTCGCAAGATTAACAGAATGCTAAAAGTAAATTTCGCCTGTGATATATTTACATTAAAATCACTTGTATAAGTTTAGCAATTTGCTCTCAAATGGATATATCGAACTGCGCACTTTTGTTATGCACAATATCCGCCTCGGTAATGCTGTGGAATTGAGATATCAAACTGTGGAATTGAGATATCAAACTGTGGACTTTTGTTATGCACAATATTCGCTTCCGTAAATTCAAATAGAAACGAATGTACGGCTGGTTTATTTTGGCACAAAGTTTTCTAATTTCTGTTGTTAAAATTCAATAAGGCTGATCAAGCGCAAACCGAAGGGGCAGAAAGTTGACCCGCCTGTTATTACTTATTTCGCCTAAAAATTATGTTCAAATTTTTAATGTTACTGCAATTAGCAAATAAATTCCTGTAATAAACCGTATGTACCATGTTCTTAATGATTGTCTTGATTGCATTTACGTTATTCCACTTAATTTTCTACGAATTTCATGTTGAGTTAGTGGGCTTACCCCCCTTTTGATTTTTAAATATGTATTATATATGTTACCTCACGTGTTAATTACATTTTTTGCTTAACAATATATAAATAAATAAATAAATTAAAAGTACGTACTAAGCGAATTTTCGGTGTGTTCCAAATAAAACTAGAATGCTCGTGGTTATTTAATTAGCTACGATTCTCTGAAATTTCGTATCGCTAATAATAATTAAACCATTCTTCCAAATAGCTTTAAAAATGAATTCGGTTACGACTCCAGTTGCAAAATTTTTTACCTCCAGGTTGTGGTATTCTATAGTTTCGAATGGGCGAAGTTGTTTAAAATAAAATGTTTCAAAGACCGCTAATCGGTAATATATACCTCAAAACGAAATTAAGAGCACCTCACTTACCTATAAACAGCTTTCAAAGCATCGAGCCAAAACTGATACCGCATTTGACCGACCATCGCAGATGATACTGTTTCACGGACATGTGCTTGTTCTAAGTTAAACGCGCGTACAGCGATGGTCGCCCGGCGAACACCAGGTCCCTTTAGCAGAAGCGTGCACAAATGTCCTGAAAGATGCAAGTCCAGTACGCACAAAGAAAAATGTGCTTGAAACGATTTTGCAAAGGTACGGTAATAGCGTATAAAATTATAAACATGTTGCAATGTCCCAAATTATGATTAAAAACATGTTTTACCAGTAGTAACAAAAATAACATTGTTATAGATTAAATAATATTCTCACCAAACCTTCGTAGTCGTACTTTCGGACAAAATCGGAGCGATAATTTTTCATTTGCTTGCAACGGTTTTCCAGACGACTGCAGTTTCTAGCTGATATTGCATAACCAAAGCGTGGTTGGAGCGTAAACAAATTCTCTTCATCCTATACGTATACATAAAGTTTATATTAATTGGCATGCAAAACCTACAAGCCCTGAACAAATTTCAAAACACTTATGTAATTTATTAAAATCCTATCACTGGTATCGCTTGTGCAGCAATTTCTCGTTCACTAGCTACATGACTATAGTATAAGCTAGGTATTATAAAAGAGTGAACCAAAAATTAGTAATGCGGAAAATATACAATTCGGGACTCATCAACTTAATCTAAATCACGAAACA
>JASANG010003844.1:0-45532 GCA_030248215.1 Enoplolaimus lenunculus
GGCGAGTTTTGACAAAGAGATACGTGGGCAGTTTTTTTGTTTTGGTTCTTTTCGTGTGCATAATAAAAGGCTATTAAGTTTTGCTAACTGGCGATGTTAGTGGCTCGCAATTTATAATGACATATTTTGTTGGCAAGCCATAAATTTATATCGTGAACGGCGCAATTGATTTATGCGTCCCGCGTTCCAGAACGAGGAAGGCAAAATTGGTAAAGAATAACCGCAACACTGTTGTTCCATGATACAGCAAAGACGACTAATTAATAACAGTAAATATTAACTCCACTCTGAGTTGATTTAATTCCGGGTCAGTTGATTAATTAACTCAGAATGACTTCAAAGTTAAGATTTTTGCGCAAATACTTGCAGCTGCCAGTTTACTTACGCAATTCGCGTTCTCGCTGCAAAAAAATTGCACTTATGAAAAATGCAATATTGTACGCCTTATCTCTACGCTTAAATGCTGGTCGGGAATCGAGCCCGGGTCTCGAATAGAAACAAAGTTTATTGATGAATATATTTATTAGGAGAAGTTGAAAGTAATTTTACTGTATTTAACAGACTTTTATTTCGCAAATATGGTTTAACAAAAACTGTATTTCTGGGCGTGTATTAAGTGTGCAGCGAATATGCGTAAATTTGTGCGAAAGTACTGAAAAAACTAAGAGTTGTGAACTACGCAACAGAGACAAATTTAAACATCGTACGCTTGAAAAAGACTCTCGTTTGTTTTGGTTTACAGTCCTGAACCGCTCCGTGAAAAAGTTTCAAATATTTCTATGAAAATTTCCAGTCTTTAATCAGTTGAAGCTATGATTATTCGAAAAGATTGATAATTTCACAACGAATGAGATATTAAAGCACAAAGGCCTTCTCTTGAAACTGGCTTATGTATAGAACAGGACCGGCGCGTTTTTCTGCGCGGTTGTAATGAGGAAACTTAAGCTTTAGACTAACTTTTTTGCTTAGGCTTATGCTTAGGCTTAGGCTTAGATCTAGGCCCATCTTTACGCTTAGGCTTAGGCTTATAGGAATAGGCCTATACTACCGTTCCAGCCCTGTTCTATACATGGGCCGATCAACTCTTGGATTTTCTTAAAAGTTTAATATAATGGTCAATGCTGACAGTCCAAAAACCGAAACACTTTCGCAAATACTTTTTCTTGCATGGTTTTTGCCTGATCAATATTAAAAGTTTTAATTTCGCGTAATTTTAGGGTGCAGCTCAAGCGTTAATCTTTAAATGAAGTGGTTGAGATAAATTGTTCTCAAAAAGTTGTGACATGGTACCCCGTAAAAATCAATGTGTCTTTTTAAGCAGTTTGAGCAATTGATTTTGTACCTAAAAAACTACAACTTCAAACTCAGGGTTTTATATTCGATTGTTGGTAAAAAGTTTTAATTAAAGAGCGAAGTATGAACAGCGGCATAGCCAAAACGTTTATTCCAAAGGGTACAACAACATGTAAAAGTTAATTTTTTGACCTCTGCAAACTACTTACACAATGTCTACGGGATCCTGTTGCACTACCTTACAAATTTCGTATGTGGATATTTACACCAACTATTCTGAGCCTTGCATCCGCCCTTGTTTGTGCAAACGTTTTTGGTATTAAAATACGCAAGCAACTTAGATGAGACTTGGGGCCGAGCTTGAAGGTATACATTGTGGTTGTATACTTGAGCAAAAAACCAGTGATGCGATGTACGGAAATATTAATTACAATTATCGGCCAGAAGTTCTAATTAATCGAGGCAATTTTGTTAAACGCACGTAGAAAGTTTAAATTAAAAGTTACGATTTTTGTATCATTTTTTACCGTAAATGAAAAAGTTTTGAATTGAAAGTTTATTTTTGGCCTAATTTAAAATCGTTAACCGCTGGGATTTAAATTGAAGTTTTTTTCGCATGCTATACTCGAGCAATTTTATTTAAGTTTGCGAACTGTAAGAGTAAAATTGTGCTTTTAGTAAATTCGACCAATGTATAGAATAGGTGCGAAACTGTGGTACAAGCATATTCCTATGTCGAAGCCTGGAGTTTATACCTAAGCCAAGGCGTAAGGACGAACTTCTGCCTAAGCCTACGCAAAAAAATAGTGTAAATCTTAATCTTACTATATTCCAGTCTCACGGAATAGGGTTTCGCCCCTGATCTTTATATGGGCCGTAAATTCAGTGAACAAACGTATATAGTGTTAATGCAAGAAGATAACAATTTACTTATAGATTAACCCAGAGAATAATGCTGGACATTGGATTTGGGCTGAAAGTGTCTAAAATAAGAATTAAACAGTGTTTATCAAGTGTTATGGAGTTGAGCTATGATGAAATGTGCAGACGTCCGTTGTTGAACTCCAAACTAATGACCTGGCTAATTGTACAGGTATGCCGTAAATTTAATTAAGGCCCAAAAGTTTTCTGACGTCACTGATTAGTTGACCATCATGAAGCAGGGTTGTTTTTTGCGGATAAAAATTATGACCGGAAAAAAATGTTTTTTTTATTTTTTCCGGAAAAAATTAAAAAATGAAAAAATTTACTTTTTTTGTCCGAGCGATCGGTTATCCTACCCTTAGCCGGTGTTTGCCTAAAAATGCTTGGATTTTGAAACTTTTCGGATATTTGAGCTGCTGATGACATCTTCTGATCATTCCATGCGCAAATCTACATTTTTGGAAAATTCGATTTTTAGGGCGCAAGGTCAGCCCCAAGGGACATAAATAAGATTTTTTGAAAATGTTGGACAAATTGTATCATTTGACGCAGTTCACAGAGCTGAGTCGACTGGTGTTACATTTTCTGCAATCAGACATCTGCTTAACGAGTTGTCTGAAGCTATAAACGTATTCTTGTGTTAAGTCATACGGTACAGGGAAGCTTTCAAATTTGAACGCACTAACTTTGGCCCCACTGTCGGTGAAACCTGGTGAGCGAACCGAACGAGATGCGTATGTAGATTTACATTAATTCTCGTGGCATAGCTTCAATTCAGAAATCCATTGATATATTCATATGCTGCAATTTTTCCTCTTTTCGGACATATAATGGGTCCTTGTGGACATATACACACGGTCACTGTTAATCTGTTGCATGGAAACTAGTTACATGTCATTTAAAAACGTTATTTTACATCATATTTAGTTGCAAATTACATCTAAGAATCATTTAATATTTTCCCATTATTCTTTAGAACACCCCTCGATAAAAATGGAAAACAATGGAATAAAAACCATTTTTCCGGTAATTTTTTCCTGCCAACAACCCTGTTATGAACCCTGTTGAAAATGCTAATACGTCATAGCTGCAAAAGTTGCGAAACAAAATTCCACACTTTTGTATTTTTAACCCCTTCCTCCACTCTCTACAAATGTGCAGTTGGATTTGTTAGCTTACAGTTGTACCGAAACGAGACCTTTTGAATCAATTTATTGCAAATTTTTTGAAGAACTCCTGCCTTCTTGAATCCTTTGCATTGTTTAATGGACACAATTGAATTTCCGAACCCCCCTACTCTATAATCAATAATTGACAGCGACCTAAAAATCGTTGATAAAGCACTTTTGGACTGTTTGGAAAAACGTGTACATATCACGGAAAGATTAAAAGTCAAAGCCTGAAGCGACAGCCAATGCTCATACAGTAAACCAACCTACAGGTGTGACAGCACCTAAAAGTAGGTGCATACGGCTGTCACAAAATAAAACGTGCATAAATACTTCATACACTGTAAAAATGGGGAGTCAAATTGACTCTCTCGGAAATACCCTAAAAGTTGGCCTAAACTTTTAGCTTACCACACTTGTGTGGAAAGTATTTTGCAATTATGAAATAATACAATGCTTAGTAGTAAGAACATGCGGTTTTCAGTAAGGCTTTCAGCTGCTCTGACCGTGCGAAGAAAGCTTTCTTATAAGAAGCAGTTCAGCGTACCGATGACGCTCCGGGCTAAGACTACTTTATATGTAAGTCAGTGATTCGCTTACTGCAGTGTGTGTTTCACTGCTGAATGGTGCGAAACATAGAAGCAGGCGGGGAGCAGATGAAGTAAATGCATCAGAAGACTTCTTAGGCAATTTGGCCAGTGTAAAAAACTTGGGTGGAACAGTATTATAAGCATATTTCTAAGCCTAATCCTAAAGACTAAGTCTAAGCTTAAAAAGAATGAGTTTATTCTTAAGCTTAAGGTCTAAGCTAAGCAAAAAAATAGTCTAAAGCTTAAGCCTACGCTATTCCAGTCCGACGGAAAAACGTTCCGCCCCTGACTTTTACATGGGCCGGCAATTTCATGTAATCCTTATATTGCAAACTAAAATAGTTTTCACATCAGATCTCTATTCTACGACTTTTCGATAAAACACTGTGTAACCGTGTATCATTGTTTATAAATGTGAACTTTGAAAATTTGCCATATTATCGTAATGAATAAATATTTTCTGCAGGCTAAAGTCTCTGCCATGGCGCTCAACTGTGAAAGCATTTAAATACATACTTGGTTCAATTTTTTTAGTCTCAATAAGGTAACCTCGGCGACTTAACCGTGCGAAAAAGTACGTCTCTAAAGGCGGAGGCCGGTCAAAAGTAAATCAATTTCATTAAATCAAACTTTTATTTTAAGGTTCATATCTAAATTTAACTTGTTACGACGGCAATAAAATTAGAATTATTACAAAAAGACCATAAAACCAAAACCGCAAATCGAGACGAATTAATTCTGTTTACCGTTTATTAATATTACAAAACTCCAAAAGATTTTTGTAGTGAATTTTGCAGCTTTGAACCAATAATATCTTCAACTTGTAATGTCAAAATTAGTCCATCTTCAAATATTCCGCACCACTCTTCATCGCATAGTTTCAAAGCTATTTTGCATTTTGTAATCAACCAGCAGCAACTACAAAAATGCCTACAATGTCTAAAGAATTGGGCAACGTTAGCAGAATAAGCAAAAATTAGTTTGCAGAGTAAGATATAAATTTTTCCAACCTTATTTCTCATTCCGGCCCACCGTAAATTTTGATCCTAACTTAAACACTTGTTATAGTATTTTGGAATGTATAATCTAAGTGGGTTAAGTGTGAGAATTTGAGAATTTTGGTATATATATTGTGAAAGATAATTATATATGATTTTTTGGAAATTAGTCAAGAGTTTAGTACCGAATATAACTATTGTACCGTTGTTACACTTAATAGCCAAGAATATCGTTCATTCGGTTTACTTGTCAGTATTGTAATGACCCGAATAAGAGGTAGGGTGACTGATATATATTTGGGCTCTCCAGAGTGTACCTCCTTGTTATTCGGTGACGGACTGTTATTTATTTTTAAGCCGCCCTCCACCGCTCTTCGTTACTGACATATATCCGGTGTTGCAACTATCCGTTGAATTAAACGTTTATTGGTCTTGAATCAAAACCTTGAGCGATAATGCAAGGTTATATATAAATTTGGAATATACCTTTAAACTTAAGCGCGCTTTTAAGTTTCGAACTCAACTTTATTTGGGCCTGGTGTCATTTATGCGCTATAATAAGGAATAATTGACATTTATGGAATCGAATTTGGGTTAGGGACTCTATCCGCTTACGGACTCGTATTAGGGATACGGACTCCTACAATTGATTGAGACTCAAAATGGGGACCTCCTCTAATCACACCCCTCTTATTCGGGTCAGTACAGTAGGTGTTTTTGGCTAATTATTTTTAATTTTCGTTTACAAAACAGGGTAATGAAAGTAAATTTTCGGGAATTGCAGGCTGGTCATCTGGTGCTGGACCAACATTTCGTGCAAGTATATATTAGGGAATAAAATTCCTATAACAGGACAATTGTGTTGTGTGCACGGACGTCGGTTGCGGTTGCAACTCATCAATGCTTAGCGACCTGCTAAATTACAGAACGGGGCCTGACTGAGCCAATTTGATATACAAAGGATTCTTTTTTTATGAAATTGCGAAAACAAGCTTTCCCACTGCGGGTGGAACTTCAAAAATATCCGCCCAATCGAAACGAATCATAAGCTTTTAAATTAAACGCTTGTTGAAGAGACATACTTCACGAATTAAGTGTATGTTGTTGATAAATATAGCATATGATGAACGTTTAGATATTAGCGTTTCACAATGGCTTACCGCCTAGTTTTGTATCAAATAGTTATTCTTATGCCTTTTGGTTGGTTCACAACTGGAGTTAACAGTGGTGGTGAAAATTACGGTAAGATATTATATTTTATTGTTTCGCTAAAAATCTTCAAACCTTATTTGTATCTGTGCTAAATAAAGCGTTTATATTCATTATAATCAGTGGCGGATCCAGGATCTCAAAAGGGGGGGGGGCAAAATTTCACAGGTAATAAACTTACTTTTGACCCACACACAAACCACGAACTATTGTCACAAAATTGCTATATAATTTTTGTCGAGATGCTGTTGGGGGGGCCACGGCCGGGGTGGCCCTTCCTTGGATCCGCCAGTGATTATAATAATGTCAATTGCCAATGCAACAACCCTCATATAAACGTTTTAAGTTTCAGTCAGGTCTACAAATTTCAGCGGTTATAAGTTGGTTTAATCAAGAGTGGATAATCGTTATTTAATAAGAGTGTGTAACTGGGCACATTCTATGTACAAAAGAATGTACCCGGCACGCGTTGCATTTTTGTCTTACCCTCCTTCCCCTTTGTTTAGAGTGGGGGTGCAACCGGTGCGGACCATGCTACTTTATGTATGCGGCGTCAAACATGCTCTCGTTTTACAGTTTAATTTAGGGGTATTCATGTGATAGCGACCTCCCCTCTAAACAAGGGGGGTCGGCCAAAAACGCAGCGCCCAATGGTACATTTTGTACCATGCGCTCCCCGTGAGTTGCACACTCTTGTATCATGCACTCTTGGTTTTATATATTGCAATGCTTGGCTGACAAAGATTTAAACTCTATGCACCCTGTAGCATTTCTAGCGTTAAAACTTATGGAAAACTAACGGACACTAACATTCTTAGTAATTTTCCGCTCTTGTAGAGTTTTTCCAATATTTACGCTAGCCTTCGGCTTAGAACAAATCTCACCAATGCTCAAGCATAAAGCTTAATCTTATCCCATTGCCTAAGGTTTAGCCGAAACATTAGATTAAGTCTAGACCTAAGCCTTGACTTTAAATGTGGAAAAATTGGCCAATGCAAAAACAGGGGCGGAACAAGCATATTCCTAAGCCTATTAAGCCTAAGTCTATGCCTAAGCGTAAGAATTCGCATATTCCTAAGCCTAAGCCTGGCTTAGACTTGCGTAAGAACGAGCATATTCCTAAGCCTAAGCCAAGCAAAAAATTAGTCTCAACCTTAAGCATACTCTATTCTGGTTCCACAGAAAAGCGTTCCGCCCCTGATCTTTACATGGGCCGAAAAAAGTATACAAGAACTTAATTTTTCAGCAATTTGTTTAAATCCAGTACTAAATTGCGGCTGCAAGGACGATTATTCGTTGTGTCCGGCCAGTTGGTTCTATTTGTACGAAGGTGATGTAAATACTACGTATGCAAATGAAGTTTGCGAGAACTGGAATGACATAGAGCCGGCGTACAATTTGACTGGTAATCACTGTCGACAGCCCGAAGCACCGCCTTCTCATTATCACATCCCGTGGTGTTTTACTCTCGAATATGTCAACGCATCGCTCGTCAATGTTTACCCAACACAGTGTCACATCGCATACTGCAGTTAGTTTTTGGCTACCAATAGTCAAATTTTAATTAACCCTTTCTCACATAAATATTTTCAATTCGACCTAAAATTTCAAGGAAGTATTCGAACTCCAATTTATATTGGCATGAGGCGTTTACGAAGATTGCTCAATTTAAAGCAGTTTGATGCTCGAAGGAAATTTTACCCGACGCATATATGCAGGAATTGTTAAACATCGCAACACTGTGTGTACTAGTTGCAAACTATTTGTATGTAGCTGCTCATAGTATACTCTATGAGTGAATGGGTTAATTAGTTTTATTATACTTGAGTCCTGTAAAGTAGCCAAATATTGGTTAGGGGTATTTAGGGATTCAGAGGACCCGGGCGGGTTCATTCAAACGGGGCGTGATCCTGTGGAGACGGTCGCTGATCTACTCGGAACTCACTCGAACCCGCGGTATTCCACACTAAAATTAACGATAGGTTTTATTGAACAGAAAATTATAGAACAAAAGTAATAGCAACAAGTATTAACTTACAGCAATTTTTGAAATAATTTCAATAAAATTGAAAATCAACCAGAATAAAACGTTCTTTAGTATAACACGAGAAATAATATTTAGACATTAACAAAGAAACATAAACTTTTAGAAGACAAGAACGAATAAAAATTACTAAAATACAAGTTTTTTTTATCAAAAATGCAATTCCTTTTATAAACTTTCAAAAAACCTGTTTCTTATTCTTCGTTTACTGCAAGTTGCAAAAAATAGCCACTTAAGTTCCCTGCTTTAACAAGAAACCCCTTTTAAAAGCTTCCGAAAAGACAACAAAGTTTCAGCGAGTTCCCCAGTGAAACCCAGATAAGCCGGTTAGCTACTACGGATAAATGGGAAATGGCCCATGTTAGGCTAAGAGCGTCCAGGTTTCTGGTGGGTCTATATAAAGAGTAAGTTTAGATTCTAGATTACATTTTTTTGCTTAAGATTAGGCATAGGCTTAGGCTTAAGCTTATGAACACATTCTTGCAACGCTTAGGCTTAGGCTTAGACTTAGGAACACGCTTAATCTACTGTTACGCCCCTTAAAGTAACATTATTCTGGTATAGGCAATGGCAGTTACCGCTAACAAGTGTTAAATACTATAACCAGTGCTCACTATTTAGAGTAATATGCTAAGCGTAATCGCAAACCTAAACCTAAACCTCAGCGTAAAAAATGTTCAAAACTAAAAGTAAAGCCTAAACATAAATAAAAACACTAAGCTTACTCTATGGCATTATTAATGTGGTCACACAGGACGCCACACCTTAAAATTACGAACTGACAATTTATTAACACTTAAACTAACGTTTTTGACCACTCGAATTCAAATTTTATATTTACAATGGTCTTGATTTCCGTAACGCAGTATCTGCACGCAGATGCAAAAACAGCGGAACAGCTTGAATATTTACTAGCAAATCGACATGGAATGCGTCAACAGTGCTAAAATAACGGATAGATTTAATGTTTACGACTACATTCTATAAATCATTACGTAGTAAAAAAGGAAAATGCCGCTGCAGTCAATTTTAGAGCAATTTTAATGGCTCAAACGTAAAATAAGCAAAAGGTTACATATATAAGCATCCAATTTGCTGTTTACACAGACAATAGAGGCATTGGCCAATGTAAATAACAGGGATGGAACAGTATTGAGCATTTTTCTAAACCTAAGCCAAAGCCAAGCAAAAAATTATTCTAAAGCGTAAGTTTACTCTATTCTGTACCAACAGAAAAACTCTCCGCCCCTGATCTTTACATAGGCCGAAGCTTTTGTAACAGCATAGTCTGACAGACTGCGTTCAAAAAAATTTGGTGTCGATCATCATGGTATAAACCTGAAGCGTGCCTATGAATCCAGCTCTGGTTGAATTTCTGCAGCGAATTAAGTTTATTTGTAACTGTGGTGCAATTACTGCAACTTACACTCACGACAGTTTTTAAAAATGAAATCAAAGTTTTGACAGCATTTTGCAAAATATTGTTAAAATTATTTGCACAATTAACATAATTTAATTACTTACTTTTGTTTGACGTCCGGCTCTGCCTCCGGCAAAATTTGTTGACGTTACGCTCGGATTTTTTACCTACGGTTGCAGCCTATGACGTATCATTATGTTTATAAAAATGATGTTTTGAGACAGCTTTGTGAGTTTATTACCGACAAGTTTTACTTGTAGTAGATATTACGGTTTTGTGTTTAATTTCAAGATGACTTTTGCTTTCCATCCACTACTACCACAACAGCGGCAACCACAACAACAACAACAACCACAACGACAACGAGAACAACAACAACAACAACAACAACCACAACAACAACAACGACAACAACAACAACAACAACAACCACAACAACAACAACAACAGCAACAACAACACCAACAACGACGACGACGACAACAACCACAGCAGCAGCAGCAGCGACAAGAACAACAACAACAACAACCACAACCACAACAACAACAATAACCATAACAACAACAACAACAACCACAGCAACAACAACAACAACAGCAGCAGCAACAACAACAACAACAACAACAACAACAACCACAGCAACAACAACAACAACACCAACAACACCAATAACAACAGCAGCAGCAACAACAACACCAATAACAACAGCAGCAGCAGCAGCAACAACAACAACAACAACAACCACAACAGCGAGAACACCACCGCCGCCGCCACCACCACCACCACCACCACCACCAACAACAACAACAGCAACAACAACAACAACAACAACAACAACAACAACAACAACTACTACTACTACTACTACTACTACAACTACAACTACTACTACTACAATGAAAATAGCAGCAACAACACCAATAGCAACGGTGACAACAAAGACAGCAACCACATCCGCAATCACGACACTAACAACGGTAACATTAAATAATAACCAAGCGGCGTTTTTCAAGGAATAGCGGCCGGATCCAGGTTATTTCTGATGTTCCCATTCCGGCTTTTTCCGTAGTCTGCATTTGCCAAACAGTCCCTCTCTGAACTCTTTTAATGCATCAAAAATTTCAATTTAACTTGAGATCTTATTTAAACTTCGAATATGAACTCAAGTGCCTACTTAGGTGTAGCTTATTTTGCGTACCAAAAAAAACGAGCGCACTGATAAACGATGCTATATTTTGTTATGCTCTATAACAACAAATTACCGCGTACTGGTTCAAAATTGAAAGTGGAAAATTAATTTTACATAAATAAAACATCACTCAACTCAGAACATTGAGCTGTGCGGAAATATATTCAAATTTATAGTTCGGTTCCTTGCAGGTTGCCTTGTGAATACAGAAAAATGTTAAAGAGTCAAAACTCTGCAGGAAATATAGGTAAAGACAAAATTTCTACAGCATAAAGCCCCGTTTACATGTGTAAGTTTTTGCAGCAAAAACTTGCACGTGCAACTTGCACGCGCAAGTTTGGTCGCAAAGCAGCTTTGAAGTTCTTGCAGCTGCCAAGTATTTACCGGAATTCATGCTATTGAATTTATTTCGCACTGGTGAATGCAGTTGCAAGTCGCTTGAATTTTTTGCACCTGCAGTTTGATTGGTCAATCGGAATGTTCCAAAGTTTCTTCATTCTTTGCTTAGCCAAGTTTAGCTTCTTTGAAAATATAACACGTCAAAGATTAAGAATGACGTGATTTTATTTATTTACTAAATTAACCCCTTCTCACATTGAGTTGCCTCAGTGCATATACGTTAAATAATATATCGCACCGTGTTTAACAATTGCAACACGTATACATAGTACTAAATCACCACAAGACGTGAGAGCCCCCTCGGACTCGAGCGTCAAGCTCCTATAGCTGAGTGGCGATGGTATACGCCTCCCACTCCAGTCACTGGAGTTCGAATCCTAGCATAAAAGTAGGTGTCAGGGGAAATAGAAAATATTCATGTGAGAAAGGGTTAAAAATATATATTCGTGGAAATGGCAAGTTCCTTCCGTTGCCGAAATTTTCGTCACGCAGCAGCTGATCATAAAATTTTGTTGCACAAAACGCATTCAGGTGCATGCTACAGTATCCCATACTCAAAACTACGACCAATGAAAACGAAAATTAATGCTATCGACAAAATTAAATTTTCACTCAAAATGTTTGCAGGTGAGCTCTTATATTTTGACAAGCGCAAAGAATACGCAAAAATCGACAACGGTCCAAACAACGGAAACAACGTCGACCACGGTTGTTTCTTCAACTCAAACTGAATGCCTTGATAACAAAAACCGGACTGTGTGTTTGTTGCAGAAAGAAATTGAAAGTAAATGTTTTAAATATTAACTTGAAAAGATAAAAGAAAAAAGGTTCCTAAGTTTGTTATATCTAATGAGCTTGAAAAGCTTGAAAAAGCACAATCTTTCTGCATCATAGCATGGAACAAAACAAACCTTACATATCTATATTCACATTTTGTTTCAGAACTTTCAAGTTCAAAGAATGACAGTTTTGTGGATGACTTACCCGGAGCGCCCACAGAAGTAAGTGTCATTGTTACTTTGAGAGGCGTAACAGTAGGATAAGATTATGCATAAGTGTAATACTGAGCCAAAAGGTCTAGCGTGTTAGGAATAAGTTCATCAATTTCATTTGGTCCTGGAGTCATTTGTGCACTTAGGGATAATTGACTTTTTATCTGCTTACGGACGCTTATTATACGGAGCGAATGGTGATATTCGATACAATCTCTGTTGCAGTGGTGTAAATCAGGCGGAGACAAACCAAAGCAACTAAATCTCAGGTGACCAACGAAAGTATTTAGAACCCTTTAAAGTTTCGAACATAACTTTATTTGATTCAGGAGTCATTTATGCGCAACAATTAAGGATACTTGATATTTATTGACTCTAATTAGGGTTTAAGGACTCTATCCGCTTACGGACTCTTATTAGGGACACGGACTCCAATTGATTCGGACTCAAAATGGGGAACCCCTCTTATAACCCCTCCCCCTCTTATTCGGGTCAATACAGTAACGAAGGGTGGTGGAGGGCGGGTTAAACTAAATAAAGACCGTAACCGAATTACAGGGAGTACCCTTTCGAGAGGCCAAATAAATATCAGTCTCTTCTTATTCAGGTCACTACAGTATAGTGAGAGTAAGTGTGGTGTCGGCAAACTGATGAAAATCTTTGCCCATAGCAACTTTTGCACCAGTTGGGAAATCATCCATCCTATTTCTTTATTAATAGCTATTGGGGCTAATTCATAAAGATTCGGTCAATAAAGAAGCAGTTATATTCATGGGACAGGGTTGTCTTTGCAAATTCACACTATTTATCAGCAAACCGAAAGGTATATTTAGTACCCGCACAGCGAATCTGTCAACAGAATGGCTCGCGGATTACAAGCGATTGGATGTATTGCTGTCGCTGCAACACAAGGATTTCAATTGCTATGTTTTGCTATTTGCAGGTAAGCGCGGTTTGTTTTCAAAATTGTTAGCTTTGATACAAATAATTCTGATATCAAAATGAACACCTTCGAGATTTCTCGAAAGCTATGGGCTAGTGACCCGAATAAGAGGGAGGGACTGATATTTATTTGGCCTCTCCAGAGAGTACCGCCTGTTATTCGGTTACGGACTGTTATTTATTGTTAACCCGACCACTGCCACCAATTGTTATGATATATCCGGTGTTGCAACTATCAGTTGAACTAAAACGTTTATTTGACTTGTATTAAGCCTTTAGCTTTGCTATTATTGAGCAAACATTATTAACAGCGCTTAATAGTTGTATCTTCGATTGGGTTCAAAAATTTAGCATTTAATATAAATTTGTGATTTCGGATTGAAAAATTGATGTTGTACGAAACCACTGCATTCTGGTTTTCGACTTCAATCGAGTCAGCAGCGCATGGAAGTGAATTATGATTTGAGAGAAGGGGCTAATGCGGTAGCTATACACAACATGTATGTAATTTTTTCTTTTGGAGGTTTCCATAGAAGCCTACTACTCAACAAAATATAACCAGGTTGAACCCGGCGCCCCCTTTGTGAAAGACATTCCGCTCGATATTGGGCTTGTGATATGGCAGCCTAGTAGCGGTCTATCGGGTTCAGTGTAAGCGACGGGCATCGCTGTTTTGCAGCCGGTAGATCCGTCAACTGAATGACGTCAGAACGGCTTCAGAAAAAATTTGAACTTTTCAGTATTAACAAGCTCGCAATAAAAAGCATACATGGTAAAATACATTATATAGTTTGAAACGTGAAAACTTTTCCACATATTTTTGCAAACTTTAGTAAAACATGTGGATTTTAGACGCAATACTAAAACAGTTTTCATCTGCTCTGAGAATACTGGGAGGCTGTGCCCTCCCAACTGACTTTTGAAGTTGGGGGAAAAGTGCCGTCCTTCCAGATCTCCCGTATCGGGCGCCCAAGTATCGATTGTATTTTTTTCAGAATAACGCACACTGAGCGCTGTTTACAAATGTGCGTTGAGATTGGAGTTGGAGCAGCGCATTTGATTATATTGTTTCTAGTGGATCCACCCGCGGTACGTTTGGGTCCGAGTTATATTGCTCATAAATACCTCAGGCAGGGTGCAACCGGAATTCCGGTTCCAGTAGGGAAATCCGGTATTTTTCAATATCCGGTTCCGGTAATAAATCCGGTATTTTATCACCGTAATTTTCCGGTATTTTCAGTATTGGTAATTTTTCTCTTTCGAACGTTTAAAAAAGTTGGCATATTATCCTATGTTATGTTTCTAAAATTGTTTGAGCGTGTGATTGCCAAAATTTTCAATTTGTGTCGTACTCCATAATTTATAATACGTTTGCAGCTACTGCATTTGTTTTAGGATTTTGATATTGTAAATGGTGTGCCTACACCATTAAAATCGATTAAAATGAATTTTTCGGTAACAATTTTTTTGTTTTCCGGTGCAGGCTCCAGTTCCCGTGGTTTTTCACTTTTCGGTTCCGGTTCCATTTCCGGATTTTGTAATTCCGGTTGCACCCTGACCTCAGGGCGTGGACGGCAGCCTAGTGACCCGAATATAAGAAGGGGTAATAAGGGGAAGGTCGTCATTGTAAGTTCAGGTAATAGGACTTTGTATCTCTAATTAGAGTCCGTCAGTGGATGGAGTACATGTGTCCCTTTAGAGTTTAAAAAGACTAAATCAGAAGAATATCCTAGCCCGTTCCAATACGTAACAGACAGTCAGACAACCCAAATAAACTTTATAAAATACAGGAAAAGATTAGCGGCCATGGCAAGCACCAAAAATGCTTCGAAGCAAGTCAGTTCTATGAAAGAAAGTATATATCAAATAATGTTGTTAGGTTTAAAAATGGATTTATAAAAACGAATCACAGTCCGTACTTTATTGAATAATAGGAAAGTATCCTCTATAGAAGCCAAATAAACATCAGTCCACCCTCGTCATTGGCTCGCTACACTACGAAGTTTTGATAAGAATCGTAGTAGGTATTGTTACATTTAGTATTAATGCTAACATTTTGGCTGCATCCAAAAACATTTTGGTTAATACTTTACTTGATTAGGGTTCCTGACGCTATTCTGTGTTTGACAGCTCGCAGCAACTCAATTTATACCGAGACTTGTCCGGAGTACTTTTTCGGTCGCTGCATCGCTTGTTTTGCTCATATTCTCGACGATGCTTTTTATGGCACCTATGATATATCTGTTCGTAATAATGCCTGTACGTGTCTTGTTTTTAACTTGCTAATTTACACGTTTTCGTAATATTTATAAAGTTATTTAGAATTCTGAATCAACGTGCAATCTGGTTGCGATGATATTGCAATTTCTATTTCTCGTACATTTTTCTGCAATGTGTTTTGAAGCTGCACAATCGTTCACAATTGTGTCAAATTTAACATCGTTTGACGGTCTTTTTGAAACAGGCGGAGTCATTGTAGCAATAATAGGTTGGTAAAAATAGGACAATCAGTTAGTAAACTGGGAATATGATTAGATTGAATATAATTTGCGAAGCTACTCGTTGTGGGCGATCCAAGCCGCAATTGGATTAATCCGATCCAATTTAAACATGATAGTCGTCATTTCCGAACAATAATACACAATCTACATAGCAGATTCAGTAATGAATATTTTTTATTCCCATGAGTTGTGCCCTTTTCTTCAGTGAGTTTGTATGCAGTTTTGGTGTCGATTATTCAGTGCCAGTTTCATAGTTGTATTGTCTGCATGTTTTCAATTTGTGTGTTGGCAGTGGCGTGTGCAGGAGTTGGGTCCAAGGCATCCGGACCCAGCCCTGCTTATAAGACCGAAATAAAACGAAGCTTTGTGTACTATAGTAAATGCAGTAACAGCAATTATATGTTTTATCATGACACTGACTCATCATCTATGTAACTTTACCTACATAGAGCTTATAAATGGAAATATATATTTTATTAACTAGTTACGCCCGTATGCGGGATTCAAGTTTTCTGCTATCATATGATAGGGATAGACAGAAGTCGAATATCATGTGACATTGCTATACAAAGCACGGGTACGCAGGTTATCTCAACATATATATAAGCCGTCGAACGTCATGTGACACTATCAGACAAATTGGTGGATATCATGATTAACAGCATATGATGGGATCTTCAGCAAGACGAATTTGGAGTATCATATGAAATTTTACTATGAATCAGCACTATGATCTCCCCGGACCCACCCCATCCATTTTTTCTGTACACGCCCTTCGTTGGTGGCATATAGAACTGTGTGCATAGTCTTCAAAGGGTAAAACGTGCGATAATTTTCAGTAATAATTGGAGTAAAAATGCTTTTACCGTAACCACATAAAACCTTAGTTTTGATAAAATTCGTAAATTTCAATTATTTCAGGTAGCTCAGCCATAATTACAGCTGTAACCGCGATCAATTTTGACAAATACTCCAGTGCTCTAAGGTATACTGTATCAATTTCTTCACGAACGTCTGTACTTACAAACGATGCTTGTATATATAACTGAAACAAGTTAATGATTAGGTAGAGTAAAAAAGTTCAATCTAAGCGAAGCGTTTGATGTAAATTTTGCAGTTTTTACTTAAAGAATCGCCAACTTTTTCAAGCTTAAGAATTTAATCAAATCATGTCATCATCGTCAGTTACGTTTGGCTAAACTTCCGGTTCCGGTAAACATGGTTTTTATCCGACTTAGGTGTTTTCACTTCATACTGCACTCTGTAGATACGTGAGTGAAAACTAAAAAAATACATTCGGGGTCAATATGAAAGGCAAAACCAGTAAATCTGAGACATAACTGTTATCAAATTACTTGATATATTTTTTGATTGTTGACATCTTATTTGAATATATTGTTTTATGCATAAAAGCACAACCGGCACGTGCTTCACGTGCAACCGTTTCCAAAATATCTACACAATTAAAACTATAATTATATTTTGTCAAAAAATTTGCCGTTCTGTCCTGATTTTAGTTGACACAACATCGGGATATCTTTTCGTCACCCTACAAATTTTATTATTGTAGCTGCTGGTTGAATATTGATCACAACATCATGTACGCGAGTGTGGTTCCAATCTCGGCGTATGTATGGATCGGATTATTTTTCTCAGAAGTTGCGGCTATGTACTCGTATGACGCGTTACCACTGCAAAATCGACACAAACGAATTGCAGCAATGTAAGATATGCCCAAGGTGTAAAATGGATTAGTAAAAACATCGGAAACGAATAATGAACAGGGCGCAACCGGAGGTAAAAAACCGGAGCCATGAGATCAACAAAACTTTCCGGAGCCGGAGACGAAGAGAAATGTGGCAGTTAAAACGACGTTGAATATGTTAACTTCTGCAAACGTGCAATATGTTGTTAAACCGTTTGGTTTAATGCTTATTTTTACGAAATCTGAAATCACGGCAATTCTTTCTTCAAAATTGTGCCAAAAGTTAAAACGAAACGCGCCAAACAGATAAATTTTGTAAACCTACACTGCAAAAAATGGGCAGTCAAATTGACTCTCTCCGAAATAGGTTCTATGGAAATACACAAACTGAGCCAAATTCGACTCGGCCAGAGTCAAATAAACTCACTGAGTCGCATGTTTGACTCGGGCGGAGTAGAATTTGACTCAGTTTGTGTAGTCTCGTAGAGCCTATTTCGGAGAGAGTCAATTTGACTCACCATTTTTTCCAGTGTATGCCATATTGCACTAACGAAATTGCCAGACGCAGGCAAAAATTGCGTCGGAGCCGGAGGTTGAGTTTATCACTGGGCTTTTCACAATTGTAAACAAAACATAGACGTGCAAATATTCACAAAGCTCTTCTGACATTTTAAAGAAAAATTTTCTGATGCACAGAATTTTTTAAGATTTTGGATGAATTGCGTAGTTTTTACTACAACAATTTCTGCCTACCTATCTGTAATGAATAATTGCGAGATATGTACCTACGTGATTTACAAATTATGTTGGACTGCAATAGAACAAGTTTAAGCTTTAAACTATTTTTCCTTATAGTTATAGGCTTAGGCTAGACTAGGTATAAGCTCGTTCGTACGCTTAAGCTCTGCTAATGCAGGTATATATTACAGTTACGGCTGTGATCTATAAATTGCCTTAAAATGAAGCTGAGCGATTCCAAGATGTTTTACTCTAACGTTAACGATCCGCTTGCTAAAATCTTGCGCAAATACAGTTGTTTTTATAGGCTGTGCCACGAAACCGTTGCATTAAAAATTCCTTTAAGCTTAACCGCTTACATTATTGGCATTGTGGCAGCGTATTACAGGCATGCAGGACTAATTGTCGGTGTAACTGCGTTAAATTTTATTATCGCAGTCAATATCTATACGGCGCATGTGTCTTGCGAACCAAAGGTAAGCCAATAAAACATACAAGTAATACTTGGTATAATCTATATTTTATTCAATTTTAAATGCAAAACATCTAAGAAAATTTACCAAGCACCCTATTGTTAAAACAAATGAATTCACCGTTATAATTTCAGATACCGAAAATCAGAGGTAGGATTTTCCACCTGGTCTCGTCCGTGCCCAACCGTAGTAGGCAGCGCCGGCATAGACGACCGCAACATTCTTTTTGTAGCAAAATTTTTTACATATATTGCAATGAAATCCAGCTGTCATAAAATGGTTTTCCATTTAAAATTTACCATGTGATAGCATATCTTGCAATAAAATTGCATAGTTTTCTGTTTAAACGTAATCAGTTTTGATAACATTTCTCTTAGATCATAGCAGCTGCAACAATCTAAATAATTGTGTCAACAAAACCGTAATTGAATAACGCCAGCCGGTCAGGCTAAGTCCGTCCGGTACGTAGCAGGCCGTACTTTTTCCAGCTGGTTCACGTTCTGCGGTATACTAATGTTAATATTTGGACTATTTTGCAATTTATGACCTTGTAATATCCCCAAACACAAGTTCAATTTTATGTTTACTATTTATTTATTCTGTACCTTCAATACTTACATTTTTTGACTGAAAAACTCATGACCAAAAAATTTTATCTTGCGAGATTTCTACTCAGTTTCTACAGCCTCAGTTAAACCAAATATTGGTTTGAGCAAAAATTTTAGCATTAAGTTTCTGCGCTCAGGAATATACGAAACCAGGTCTCGTGTTTTCTACGGCCCAAAAACAACTTAGACCAACTTAGACCAGTAGAAAACACGAGATCTGGTTTCGTATATTCCTGAACGCCGAAACCTAATGCTAAAATTTTGGCTCAAACCAAAATTTGGTTCAGTAGGCGTTATGTTCCTTTTAGGTAGAAGCGTTAATTGAACGTTTGTCACTGAAAATTAAACAAAAATTATGTATGAAATAAATATATTGTAATTATATATCAATATTGTCTTAAAATTAAAAAAATTGAATATTAACGCTATATGTGATATTTGTTTCGTTTGTAATAAATTCTTGGCTACTAATGTTTCAGACAAATCTTAATGCTTAATATTCATAGTAATCATGTTGAAAATACAAACCGCTTTTTGCGTCTTAAAAACCAGCACACTGATGCTAATAATAGAATTCTAACAGATATTGTTTGAAACGCGAAAGGAATTTAAAGTGCCTATAGCTTTTTATGTTATACACAATTCCTTAGGTACGCAAAGGTGCACACAAATACTGTCGCCGTATTTAAAATCACAAAATACTATAGAATCTTTTTAATATCAAAACCCAAACTATTTTATTAGAAACGTACTATTTTCTTTATCTTGGAGTTATAATCCCACGTCCGCCGTCCACAAACAATAACTGACCGGTAGTGAATGACGAGTCTTGAGAGGCGAGAAATGTAATTGCACGCGCAACTTCTTCCGCTTCGCCAACTCTGCCAAGCGCATGCGCGTTCTTCGTGTTCTCAAGAAACTGAAACAAGAACACACCGGTGTGATTCACACCGGCCTTGGAGAACGTACACACAATAACATGCAACTTTGGACCGATATTTCATCATCATTTTCAGTTTGAAGTTATATACTGTAGTGAACCGAATAAAGAGGTGGGGGTTGATATTTATTTGGCCTCTTCAGAGGGTACCCCCTGTTATTCGGTTACGGACTGTTATCTATTTTTAACCCACGTTCCACCACCACCCTTCGTTACTGATATATATCCGGTACTGCAACTATCCGTTGAATTAAACGTTTGTCTTGCGTCAATATAGCTTGAGCGATCATACAAGGTTATACTTAGGGATGTATTTTCAAAATTTAAGTTACGGACTAATATTAAGGATACGGACCCCTACTGATTGGAACTCAAAATGGGGACCCCCTCTTATTACCCCACACCCTCTTATTTCACTATAGTACATATTCTTACCGCAAATTAAAAATAACATCATAATAGGAGATCTAAGACTACAAACGAGAAATTGCAAATCTATTTCAGCTACAGATTAATATATTGTATATATAAATGCAGCAAAAAGGTCCACTGCCGCATTCTCAAAACCAAACGTTTTTATTACGATTTAACCTGAACCGAAAATTGCGTTTGGTGCCTTGCATGCCGAATTTCTAGCATTATTATTATTATTACAGCTTCTGTAGGGCCCACTTTGTGTTGCATCTGCAGTTGGCGCTAATTGTGTAACGTACATTATATACATTAACACTTATACGCAGTCGATCATCACTCCAAACAAGAGTGTGCAACTTGCAAAGTATACCGTTTGGTTAAAACAAACCGATAAAGTAAAACGTAATACTTTCTATTCCTATGTGTATACCCATGCTAACTCCTATTACGTAATTTTACCCAATCATAAACATTTCGGCGGCCAGGTTTTTAAAAAGAGGAGTTGCGTTCTATGAAAACTTCACGGCGGTTTCTTGTGTTGCAAACTGATACTGTGTCTAAATACACCTGTACAAAAATCCAAACAGGGTTTTACCCCCGAAACTCCTCGGGATACGGTTATGCCCCGAAACGAGAGAAGCCGGCTAAAAATGAAACGCGTGCTGGATACATTCCTTTGTACACGTAACGTACCAAGTTGCCCCTTTTGGTAAAGACGACCTAATTTTTTAAGGTTTCAGCAATTTTCAGAGCTCACCTGCTGATATTCGCCTTCGCTCAAACCACCACGGCGGTGAATTTCTGTCTTTATAACACCAGGACTTAAAACATTAGTTATAATAATAATAATAATAATATTGGAAACCATTACAATTATTCTTTTATAACAGGACACATCAAGGTTTGGACTTAGTATTTCGGCAATATACTGTATTTAGCCCATATCGACTGGACCGGTATAAAACATGGTAATACTTCAAGATTTGTCGATAATTTTTTAAAACACGTATTAAATTAAACGTATATCAGCAGTAGTATAAAAAGCGAGTTTTGCAACCTCTCCCGTCTACCCTTCCTCGACAGTGTAGAAAGGGAATTTTGCGCACATCTCCTATTCCCCTCTCTCTTCGGAGGAGGAGAGCTGAGGTCTGCACACATTTCCTCCTCCCCTCCTCTTCATTGGAAGGGAAAAGAGAGGCTTCTGTGTCTTGCTCTCACTCCTATTCTCCTACCTTCTTCCAAATAGGAAGGGTGAGTAGGAGGGAGTGGTGAAGGAGAAGGGCTGCTTGTGTGTTTAGATGCAACACTTGGATACGTTCTCACACGATTTCTTTTAGTTGGCACTTGCTTATTTTTACTGGCTAGGTCAATATATTTGACACCGATTCAAACTGTTTTAGGTAGAATTTTATAGCTGAACAAAATTAAAAATACTGGTTAAGTAACGGCTATTTTTCGTCTAAAATCTTGTGAGGGTGGATGTCCCTTTTTGGGGTGGGTGTCCCTCAAATTGGGGTATGGGGGTCGGATGCCGCGGCCCTGACCTCACCAAATATTAACACAGCAGCGTTAAAAGCCTAAGCGATAAATATTCGAAAACTTAAACCTAAACGTTAACATTTTTCTGTTTAAACAAAAATTTTTAAGCTTGGCAGGAATCTGGTATTCACTTTGATAAAGCTGCTTAACCTAACCACAATGTTTACATCTAGCATTAGCAATAGCAAAACATGCATTATGCCTTTGTTTTTCGCGAAAAATGGAGCACTCTTAAACTTTTTATGATTAAAACAATTCCTCGTTCCGCGCCTGTTTTCTTTTCATTTTATAGTTTAGCCTAAGCCAGAGCATCACAAGTCTAAAGTGTTTAAAACCCAAGCCTATTCTCTATTTTGCGACGGTACATTGCTTGCTTAACAATAAAGTTCTTCGGTATTACTTAACCTACGTTTGTGAAATTTGCAAACTCTTTAGCATTACGGACAGTATAAACCTACATTATTACCGTCCGTTATAACAACCGTTTAACAAGTGGTCCCCCCCGGGCAGGGTTCAAAACAAAAGTTTTGTATCACAATTACTTTAATAGCACCCGTTTCGTTTCACAGTTTTTTGCATTAGGGTATCCCTTCCAACAAAACAGTTGAAATTCATGACAACGACTTCGACAAAGTTACGCAATAGAAAATCTTACTTGACTGAATTGACACGGACTCCGTGAGGAGCAAGCTCAAGTGCAAGACATTTCGTAAATTGATCAAGAGCCGCTTTTGACATACAGTAAAATCCAACCGATGCAAACTGTAACATTCAAACGATTATAGCAGATTTAAATGGGTGAGTATGTTATGGATCAAAACCTTTACAGTGTTCATCAGTCCAATTTTAAACACATGTGATCCATTGATCTGAGAGTCTAAATCGTTCAGGCGCACAATTCAAGATCTGACTGTCGCTTCAGTGAATTCAATGCATTATATATTTTATAACACACCGGCACCGTAGCGCGAACAGTTTCCGCAGACAATTCAGGCTTTACATGCTTGTTTCAAGGATTGTAGATACTTGCCAAATTCAGCAGATATTTATTATAGCATTAAGGCTAATTTCGGTCAAGGGTCGCGGGTCACATTGGTCTTTGGCCAAATACTCATGGGTCAAGGTGTTGTAAGTCACACATCGTTATTCCATTTCTGTTTGCAAATAGGTATACTAGAAAAGAAATAAGATAGGTTATCCTGTACTGTTAATGTATGCTAATGCGATACAATTGTTTTACAGATACACACAGATGCTTACAGCATATTATGTGTTTCTTTATATATATACTTGGTCGTTTTACATGCAACTACGACTATATAAAGTTGTGAACGCCCTTGGCGGAGCTGAATCCAACGGTGTTAATTTTTGTGCAATCAGACGATTGGTTAACGAGTTATGGTCAAATAACTGATTTGGGGCAGACCCAAATCGTAGGCAGCGCGCCCAATTACTTTTCACAATAACTATTTAACACCATTGGACTCAGTTCTGCACGCTGCATCGAATGATATATATAACTTGTCAAGGTTTTCGACCAAAATTTTTTTGGGTCCCAAGGGGGGAACCTTGGGACCTTAAAAATTCGAATTTTTCAAAAATACAAATTTGGCTATGGAATAATCAAGGGATGCCATGAGAAGTTCAAACATGCAAAAACTATCAAAATCCAGCCATTTTTGAGCCAACGCGGGCTGGGGTGGGTAATCGAAATGACCCTTATAATGGCTACAATTAAAGGGTTATTTGCTCCAACGGTTAACCATTTTTGAATGTGCTCGTCATTGGCCTCGTTTGCTAACATATTTGAATTCTATTAACATATTATACGAAATAATCAGTCAAAAGCGATTAAACAACCAAATGATATCCTTACCGATCTTGGTCCATTGATACTAGAAACATTTACTATCGTGCCTACAAAAATTGATAAAACTAGAAAAGTATATAGAATAATAAAGTTTTATAGCTTTGTGTTAAACAATCCAGAGCCGTAATGCAGCAGCACCAATGTATGCCTTGACGCATTCGAAATATTATCGCGTTGCCTGAAACCGTTCTTAGAACCGCTTTCACAGTATTCAGTACAAAAAGTATGCTAAATATTACCATGCTATGAAAAACAGTTTGCGACTGAAAACCTGACAAATCGCTATTATAAAGTGAAGAATGTAGTGTAGCGTTTCACTTAATTGACTATTACCGAACTATTTCATAAAACAAAGTTTTGACAGGCAAATTCCATTTATTTTTAAGACTTGCACCTTAATTTAAAAGTGAAACTTCACGCCCTGGGTATAAACTGAATTATGGTTTCGACATTGAAATGTGACATTTTTCACTTTCTAGTTTCAACATAAAATTAGTTACTTTTCTGCAGTTTAAACTCTTAAAATAAAAGTTTCAATTACAACTTTTTTTGCACATTGGCTGGGTTTCTGAAATCATACTTAAATATTTCTTTAAGTTATACTTTAGTAATTACTTAAGTCGCCGACTTGAGTAAATACTTTAATTTTAGAGCAAAAGCAAATAAAGCCAAATGTCAGGCACTATTATAACAAGCAAGAAAGTAATAATTTTGCTTTATATTGAGGATGAATTAATAGTCTACAAATTCAATTTGACCAAGGTTAATAAGTAGATAAAAACCCCGGTTTTACACCCCCACCTCCAAGTGGGGTTGGTGTTGGTTGCGGTTTTACCCCAGTGGGGGTGGTGGGGGTTCCGGTTTTACCCCGGTGGGGGTAATGTGGGGGTGCGGTTTCACCTTGCTTGGGGGCATGCGGGTTTCCGGTTTTACCCCAGTGAAGGTATCTAAATTAGCTCATTTTCTATGTATGCAATTAGACAAAGTAATGCCTAAACGTGTTACGTATACATCAAAATTATAATATTTTCTCACCCTAATTAAAATTGGTCAAGTTCCAAGGAACATGCGAAAAGTCCAGTTCAAGATGCACCATTGTTTGAATCGAATGGAAATAGGTTGTCACACAACTCATCAATTGTATTCGGAGTTGTATTGAATTCAAATGGTTCCACTACATTATTTACAGCTGGTGGGGGTATGATTGGTTCAATTAATATTGTGTACTCGGGGGTAGTGGTGAGAGTAGTTGTATTGTTCGACAATGATGTATTAGTGTTGGCATTTGCTGCGTTATTGAGATGTGAAATATTTTGAGTGCTACCGGTTATAGTTGGTTCAAAGAAGCAAACAAAAATTGCGAAGAAAAAGCTTAAAAAGGGTAAGAAACAAAGAAAACAAGTCGAAAAGCAAACAAAATGGCACAAACCAAAACGTGCGCTGCTGAAAAACTAAATTGGAATATGGGATCGCATCACAGTCTGGATTCTGTGTCATCTTCTCAATTAATTGAAATCGCATGCGATACAACTTTGCCAAGTATTGACACAGAAGACTTGAACAGCCAAAATCAATTCTTCGTAGCACTCAAAATATTTCACATCTCAATAACGCAGCAAATGCCAACACTAATACATCATTGTCGAACAATACAACTACTCTCACCACTACCCCCGAGCACACAATATTAATCGAATCAATCACACCCCCACCACCTGAAGATAATGAAGTGGAACCATTTTAATTCAGTATAACTCCGAATATAATTGATGAGTTGTGTGACAGCCTGTGTCCATTCGATTCAAACAATGGTGCATCTTGGACTGGACTTTTCGCATCTTCCTTGGAACTTGACCAATTTTAATTAAGTTGAGAAAGTATTCTAATGTTGATGTATACGTAACACGTTTAGGCATTACGTTGTCTAATTGTATACGTAGAAAATGAGGTAATTTAGATAACTTCGCTGGGTAAAACCGGACCCCCACATGCCCACAAGTGGGATAAAACCGCACCCCCACATTACCCCCACTGGGGTAAAACCGGAACCCTCATTTTATCTACTTTAGTATGCCGGCAAGCTAAATTTGTAATTAACAAATTTAATCAGACTTAAGTATTTACTTAACTTGCATACAATCTTAAAAATGACAAAATGGTTGAGTAATCACGTAACACGTAGTTAAGTACAAAGTCGTACTTATGTAGGGATTTGGAAACCCAGCCATTGTGGTTGAAACTGACAAAGAAATCCGCCGAAAACATTTCCTATGTTCCTTCCATCGTTTAACCAATCAATAACCGTTGTTTCCGAACAAATCGCAACAGTGGACAGTTTGATACCATGCAAAATAACAAAGTCCAACAATTTTCCATCCATTGATAAAATGATATTTTGTTTACGAAACTGTGTACCGCCGAGGTACAAGTTTGTGTCTTGTTGCCTCACTGGCAGCAAGCACATTCCCAAATAACTACATGTGCCTCGAGACCGCGTAATAGCTCTTACAAGTATTTCTTCCACTTTAATTAAAATCACTTACCTTTCGATTTAATCAAATGTGGTATACACAGCTGTGTTAGACACACAATGGAACGAACATTTACATTCATAACACGATCATAATCTTCAATAGGCGATGCAGCCATGCCACCTTTAACAACAATTCCTGCGTTATTGATCTTAAAACAATAAAATCAGACAAAAATACAAACCACTTTAGTCAAAGATACACCAACTCTAACGTAATACGCTAAGTCGGTTCATAATAACATAGGCCAATGTACAGAACAGGGTCGGAACAATATTATAAGCATATTCCTAAGCCTAAGCCTAAGCCTCAGAAAAACGTTACGCTCCTGATCTTTACAAGGGCCATAGCATAGGACAAATATACTAAATTTCCTCCATATTTTGCTTAACACAAATTATCTATTGCTTACATCTTAAAATGGCAAAGACAACTTAAATGCTGCACCAGTGCAATAAAACCCAGCAAAGAGCTATCAAGTGAACCCAGTTATTATTCATTCAACGTAGTGCAAAAGCAATAAATTTTGCATTACAAAGCTAAATAATATACCTAATGTGTAGATCGTTTTAAACCATTGTGACATTAAAACGGTTAACTAATGTTCCTAAATACAAACTTACAAGCACATTCAAACAACCGAATTTTTCCACGGTTCTTTCAACCAACTGTTTACGATGCGTTTCATCTGTCACATCACCAAGTACCAGAATCACCTGAAAACACGACATGTTTATAGACGCATCAAGGTTGCGTCAGGAAATACATAACAATATTTTTGGTAATGCGCCCGTAACAATTCGAAATTGAAAGCTGCCTCAAAAATGAACACCATGCGTAAATTAACACATTAGTAACTTGGCCCATGTATAGAACAGGTCCGGAACAGTAGAATAAGCATATTCCTAAGCATATTCATAAGCCTAAGACTAAGCCTAAGCCTAATAAGCCTGAACCTATTATACAAGCAAAAAGGTTAGTCTAAAGCTTAAATTGAATCTATTACAGCCCCGCCGGAAAACGATCCGGCCCTATTCTATACATGGGCCAGTAACTTTAACGACGAGGAAAAACATCACTTTATTGATACAGCTACAAATTGAAGAACATTCACCATTGCTTTCCACATTAAAATTTAAAAGCAAAATACAGTGCTTTAAATTAGGTTCCTACCTACCTTATCTGGTTTAAGTCCAACTCGAAGACAGTCGTTTTTAGTTCTTTCTAAATTTTCTACGATTCTTCCTGCTAGAGTTAGTGAACAGCCAAGCTTTGCAAAGTGAACTGCAGTCGCTGCGCCAATACCAGAACTAGCACCTGAAACGTGAAAACAATAAAAGTAATGAACCATTCCTACACCAACGAATTGCTAATCAAAAACAACAATTAATAAAAGTTGCCCAAATTCTTAATGTTTTTACTGCATGCGACTTGGAACAATTAACAGAAATCGAATAAAACTGAAATTGAAATACCCCAAAATCTTTGTCCACCTTCGTTTTACAAACTGCCATCAAAGACATTATTCGCAAACATTGAGAAAAGCTAGTAAAATTACGACAGTTTGCGGTATTCCAGGGCGTAAACGGATAGTAAAAGTAACGGAAGCGCAAATGAACACAGAAAACGGATACTGAGGTTAATAAATTCAAAGATGTTTTATTTTTCAGCCAACACAATAGAGAAATGCAAATGGTCACCGGTTTTCTAAAATTTTAACGAAAAATTAGCGGATGCATCGAAATTTTTAAGATTTTGAATGAATTTCTGATCTTTATTTTATTTCGAACAATTGCAGCATATCTGTAATGTTAAATTGCCATATATAAACGTGATTGAGAACTAGTTTGAACGTAAAAATGACAGAATTTCCGTTATTTCTATAACGGAAACGGACACATACACCCTGCGGGATTCTACAATATTTTTTACCTGTGATTACAACAACTTTTCCTTTTAAATCATCCGGCATTTTCGTATTATATATATCTCCGCGAGAATTATTTGTTCAGAATTATCCTACGTATCCCAGTTACGTATTGCGAAAAATAAGCAAGAGTATAGAAACGGGCCATGGTTAATTCAAGCTTCTGATATTGCTCGTAAATATGTAACGCAGGTCTACACCTTGCTAAGCAGGATGTAACCTGAAGTGAACACAACCGAAGCCGGAGACGGACAAAACTTGCCAGACAAGGGACTATAATAATCTAATTTTTTATTAAATTTACGTTTAGTTATAGGCTTGTCCAAACGCTGAGACTTAAGCTTAGGAATATGTATTTATGCTACTGTTACTACCAAAAGTGCCAGTGGGTAAAGATTTTTTACCCGCTCTGCGCTTTACCCGCGAAAATATTATTTTTTTCCGCGGGTATACCCGCGCAAAATTTTGTTTTGATTTGGCTTAAATTTCGTCGTATAAACTTGCCATTTAGTTTGTTTTGAAACAAAGCCTAGCGCGGTTGTTTTGTAATCAAAGCAACGATCATTCATTCTTTCAAATACATATATTTTTGTTCCTGTGAGACATTGAAAAATATTATAAATGACGAAAAATGTGAAGGAATTCTATTCAATGCTCCACTAATGATAGCTCTAGTGAAATCTACAAATGACCATGGTAAACTCAGGCTGGAAATGTTGCGTCCGTAGGTAATCGCAGGCGGGGTTTCCACGAAATTCAGATTCCAACAAAAATTACCTTACGCTTAGAAGCCTGCCGTTTACACCCTGTTGCAAGGCTATTGGAACATTTGTAAACAGGCTAGACCTTGTTCTGAAATTATCTGGCCGTATTTGATATAAGCATTGTTGAACTGTTTTTCTCCTGCAAGATATATCTATAACTGGTACTCCTCGACATGCTGGTCCCTGCCTACTGCGCATATTTCAAATATGCGCACTTAGAATCGTAGCTAACTCAATATTTTAGAGTGGATACAAGGGTTCCGATGACTTTCAAGCGAGGTGGTACCTCCCTTGCAAGTATGTTCATAAAACGCTTGCCTGAAAAAATTAACAAGTCAAGGGGCCGAGCTGTTGTTTCTCCCGAAACTGCAAACTAAGCTTAATTCTTATGCTGTTTGTGTGTGAGCCTGTACGAACAACCAGACTGCAATGCGTAGAGTGGCGGGCGATCGTATACTTTTCTTAAAACATATTTGCTCAAATATTGTACTTCTGCAGTTGCAATCGGCGCCCTGTAAAATGTTTTTCATATGGCTTGCAATGTTATCGTTACCCTGTTGTGCTTGTATGCATTAGGTGGAGCCTGATATGTTTAGTAATGTTTGGTAATTTTACAGCGAAGCGCTGTTGGTAAAACATCTATCTTTTGGATTTATTAAGGCTTTTGTGGTTTTGGATGAATGTTAATTTAGTAGCGTACCAGACCCAGAAGTCTGTGCAGCCTTGCAGAGGCGTAGTAAGTATTTTGTGGGAGCTCCGACTTAAGTATTGTGCAGAACATCCGAGTTTTCTAAGTGCCTTCGGGCATCAGCCTGTACTTTTCATTTTCGGGAGGTGACTGTAATCTAAGTGGGTCACGTGTTAGATTGAGAATTTAAGTATAGCGTCTCAAAACTAATTTTGATTTCGGGATATCAGTCAAGAATTGAGTAGTTGTGTACTTAGGTAACCGGTAGTATTGTAAGATACTCCTTGGAGTGCCAGCACTAAGTACAATACCGTTGTTACACCCGCACAAAGTTGTTTGACCGTTATCTGCTTTTACCCGCGCAAAATTCCTTTACCGTTACTCGCCTTTACCTGACCTTATTTTTTGTTCTTTCAAGTTATTCAACGTTATCTGGTTTCAGGTTTCTGGCCCATGTTACGATAAATGCCGTTCCATTGCCCCGGAACAGCAATAAACCGGGAATGCACATATGTACTCATATTTACATATGCATAGCCAAAGACATACACTGTACATTCAAGTGAATTGATTTTAGCTCAAAATGTGGTGAATCCACTCAGATCTCTGAGCTCTGAATTAGGTCATTCAGAATTCAGAATTCTGAATTGATTGAACTCATACTGAGTTAATTAATCAACTCATCCGGAATTGAATCAGCTCACAATGAGTTAATATTTACTGCTATTTAACTCAGAAACAACCAAAAATAACTAATTCTCTCACTGAGTTGATTGGATAAACTTGGCTAATGGCGACACTTGTGAAAAACAACACAATCTCATTTGATTTAACATTATGCAGTTTGTTTTTGCTAGCACTGGTAGTATTGAAATTTGGCGTAGTGTCCTATCCCCCTCCTGTAAAATACAACAATGCAAGTCACCACTGCACAAAGTCTTAGTTACGAAGAAATCGTTCAAACTCTAGCTTTTTTGGGGCACGCACTATGCAAAAGAAAGTTGTCTTATCAATAATTCCACCACAACCTTCGTGCTGCCACCCTTGGCACATCAAGGATTGTATCCAATATTCGTGCTTTTTATCCTTTGAATGCTCTACATTGCAACCATGAGACATCCATTTTTTCGACTTTTTTCCAAAACACTCGTTTTTCTTTGGTGAGTTTTCGACCAAGACTGGCGGAGACCGTATTGTAGGCCCTGATTCGGCTGGTGTCTCTTCAACTATTCCAACGTCGCGAACAATTTCATCACTCTGCTGTTTTGGTGTACTGAAGCTACTTTCTTGCGACTAGTAGGATTCAAAGCTTCTTCCCGATTCCGGTCGAGTGGAGGCAACAATTCAGCAAATCCCCCGGATGACGCTGTTTGAGATTCACATTCTCCAACTTCATTGCGCAAGGACTGCAAAGGCTGGAGCATGGCGTATTTATCAGATGTTTGAACTGGAGACTCGGGTTCAGTTTCATGATCAGCAATTCCTAACGGACTTTCATCAGCAATTCCTAACGGACTTTCTGCAGCAAAATTTTCCGGAACGGGCGCCGGTTGTTCATTGTAAAATCATTCCAGAACGGTCATAGGAATATTAAATGTTTCAGAATCAATTTCCACTATTTCTCTCTTGCATTTGTTTTAGATTTCACTGTTGTGCCTTCCGCTTTTCCGCGGCTTAATTGGTGATTTTCGAGCTAATGGTAATCTGTGGTGACTTTTTCGTGCACAGTACAGGTGTTTTTTCTGTCCATCGCAAATCTATAACACAAAATGAAATAATTGAGAAGTGACGAAAGCAAAATTTTGTGACGGTATTATTAGACAGAACTGACGAGTTCGTAGGAGAAAAATGACGGGAATACGCAAAGCTGCTAAACAAATTAAAAGAAACAAAAAGTAGGTCGGCATCTAATTTCTCTGCTCGAAAACACTTTAGAGACAACAGCAACAGCCGTACAAAATAATATTAAATGTTGGTTCAGCATTGCACAGAGCCATAGTTCTATGACGTAACCAAACGACGAAAGTTACTGAATTTAGCTAAATAAAACAACACACTTACCTGGAGTTTATTACTGATGATAAAATGACGAGATTCGAGCCGATATATTTAACGCGCTTACTAGCTAGTAAACAAATGGCGTATTTATTTATTCCGCACTCAGTTTACTGCTCTGATCAATCGTATTGAAAAATAATATGCATTTTGCTTAGTTCTGACGGGTTTACCCAAGTGACAGATTACCCAAGTACACCCTAATCAACTCATTGGAATTTGCTGTGTAAATATGTATTATATACATTCAGGGTGCAACCGGGAGTAAAATTACTGGAGCCAGAGGTCAACAAAACTTGCAGGAGCCGGAGGTGAGGAGAAATTATGTAGTTAAAATGTCAATATAATATAATTTTAGCAAATATCTGTAATCTTGGCAATTCTTTCCTCAAAAGAATGCCAAAGTTTAAACGAAACGCGCCAAACAGATAAATTTTCTACGCAAAATTTCACTACCAAAATTGCCGGAAACTCCGGCAAAAATTCTACCGGAGCCGGAAACCAAAAATCATATTTAGATTTCTATTCTAAAAATTTTAGCTGAAATCTGAAATGTTGTCTAATGTTATTATTATGGTCAATGTTAACTTTGAATCACTAGTTGGAACTACATTTGCATACAGTTTGTTGTATTCTAGACATCTTGTGGTGAGATAAACCGCTTCAGATGATCTGGGTTTCATTGCTTTTTATAAAAATACAGAGAAATCTTTTACCCGAGCATATTTTTGACAATAATAAAGTGAATAATAATGTAATCGGATGAGCACATCTGAAAGTTTCCTACCGATCAAAGAGAATTTTGAAAAGTAAAAGTTTTACAGCTGGGTTCAACATAAATGAAGTTAGTCTATGTGTAAATTTTGTTTGTTTGTCATAGTTACGAGTGGTGCTAAAAGGTTCAGAATGAGTAACAATTCATTGCCGCAAAATGTCACAAATCAAGTGTAATATAAATAGAGCCGCAGGCAAAAATTTTAAGTGTTGGTAAGACGGTCACAGTATATTTAATTAAATTTCTAAGCCCAGAGTTCGAGTTAACACCTAAAACCCTCTTGGCCACGTTCCTTTTTATTGTACATAAATTCAGGCAGGCGTGTTTTGATTACTGATTTGCCTATACGCTGCACTCCTGCTTCTTGTTGTCCCGGGACAGCGGGACGGCCCTCAGCGTAACGTGGACCAATCTCGCCTGACCATTAAACGTTTCGTCGCATTAATTGCATGAAGAGGAAGTGATCGGCAATATTTTGCGTAGATGTTGTGGTATATAAAAATGTTCAGAAACAATGCGAAGCTTATGGGATACTAAAAAACTCGTTCTTGTAACGTATATATTTCACAACGAGGTTGTTTCTTGCTGAATTACCATTATAAAAATGCTTGATAATTTTTAACATTTGTATACTGACCTGCCGGCTGACCGGTAAAACTTCTTGTTTTCGCCGGCCGGCCAGGGAAAAAGTGGTAATTGCAAAACTCTATATTCTGTATGTGGTGTAGTGTGGCACTTTTTTCTATTCTAGCGGTTCAGCCCCCTTGACCTTCAATTTCAAGGGACTCTAAACAGGAGAGACTGTACCGCCCCGCAAGCCTTTAGAAAATGTAAGTGCTCCAATAACAAATTGCATAGTGAGAGCGATTTGGAGGCGACAGCCCCACACCTTAATTTCGGTCCCCTGAACTTTCAGAGGGGAGGAGGAGGTTAAGGCGGGCGGCAGCCCCCCCCTGCAAACCAAATTAAACAATTTTTTTATTTGGGGGAGTGTCCAAACTTTCCCTCCTTGCCACAGCTGACTACAGTGTTGTCGCTGTCCTACTGTCCCAGAGGCCGATGTCAACTTAAGGTGCGTCCAGGTTTCTGGTGGGTTTGTAAAAGAGTAGGCTTAGATGCTAGATTACAAACTTTTGCTTAGGCTTAGGAACACATTTTTGCAACGCTTAGGCTTAGGAATACGCTTAATCTACTGCTACGCCTTAAAAGAAACACTGGCCGTCACTGCTGTCTCAACTGTCTACACTTTACCAACTGTTCCCGCTGTCACAACCGCATCCACTGCACCCGATGTCCCAACGGTAGTAACCGCTCAGAACCGGAGACCTCAGATTGTACATAACCGCTAAAACAATTTGAATTTTCTTTTTCAGTACAAATCTAAATCCATTTCCGTTTCGTAATAACCGGAAATTTCGGTGCATATTCGTATCAATATTTTCCACTAGCCAAATTTACTCGCGACTCTTCAATTTAGCTTTGGCATTAAGTATTCGATTAAAAACCAGTTCAAAATATTGAAGATGCTGCAAACCCTTTCCTATAAGCTCAGAAACTTGTTTCGTATTACCGTATGTAAAAAGATTACACATTTATTAATAATTTCTTTACATAATAAACCACAGCATACAGCGATATCAAATAGAACATATTTTGTTAGAAAAAAGTGTTCAAAAGATTTATCATTAATTTGGCCAATGTAAAAAACAGGAGACGAACAGTAAGCATATTCTTAAACCTAAGCGTAAGAATGAATTTGTTCCTACGCCTAAGCCTAGTCAAGCAAAAACCAGTCTAAAGGCTTTAGCTAACTCTATTCTAGTCCCTCAGAAAAACGTTCCGCCCCTGATCTTTACATGGGCCATTAATTTTAAAAATTATTTCCATGAATATGGACTGACTTAGTGCTTTGATACTGACATTTTATGTTAATATATACCAAGGCCAAAAACAAGCTTTTCCATATTTAGCAATACATTAATTGCAACGCATGCCATTATGATACTGACTAAAGTCTTGCTACCTGCAGACTCAGTTTCAATTTTATTGCAGTCGATATATCTGCCCACACAATCTGTTTCACATTGAGCCTGCAGCAGATACACGAACCAGTTCTAATGAAGACGGATTACCGAAATGACAAGATTAACAAAATTACAGAAATGCAACATTTCACTTGGCTATGGCTACAAACTTTGTCGTGTTACTTTTAGAGCCATCCCGTTCTCTCGCACGACAGCAACGTAGAAAAATTAGGGTTTGGACTAATCTGCAATCGCTTAGGCCTGGGATTAACACTTATATTTACGCTTAAGCTTTATGGTTAGATTTATAAATATGCTTTATATAGGGTAAAGGCCCTATCGGTAACATTGGCCCAAACTTGAATAAACAGAACAACAGATCGCAAAAAAACAACAATAGCAACAAAACAAAGCAATACTATCTTTTCTGTTGAATATCAAACTGAAGAAATTGTTCGTCGAAATCCTCTTTTGAAATCTGTAAAAAACTTATATAATAAATTACTTAGTCCGTTTAGTCGGCCATAACACATATTCCGGCTAACTCTTGGTTTATTCATCGTATACGGCAATGGATTGACGTGGTTGCTTCTCAATATTGATACCTGATAACTACATTTACTTTATATGTTGACAAAGTAAAGGGAAGCCTGTTGCACTGGCCAATCCGACGCACCAGTTATAGAACTTGAAAATCACGCGTTCGCTAATCAAAAACGGAACCGAAAAGCGAAGATACCGTTTTACTCAAAATACAAGCATCACTCACCTTTTTCTTTTTCGCTTGTTTGAGCAGTTTATAATCAGATTCAATTTCATCACAGTCTTCCAGAGAAAACGTATGCTGACATGTACGACCTTTTCTTCGCTTCGAAGCCGATCTTTCTTTCTTATTATCATTTCGCTTGTTTTTCCGTTTTCCATCTGAGTGCAACTGCGATGCGTTGGTCGTTTGTTCTCGAATCTGGATTTGGCGTTGCTTTTCTTTTGTCTTGTCCCGAAACTTAATTGTTCGCGTAGACACAAAATTATTATTTGCGGTGACACAAAACTTCGACGTGTCAACATGACGCATTTCGGGCATCTTTGGAAGACGCAACAGACCAAACAAATTGGCAAGATTGCCTGCGTCCAAATCTATAACAAAAACATCGGACTTAGTTAACCTTTGAAGCAAGATCCTCCGTTGAAGCATAGTATGTAGTTTAAGTCTTTTGCAGTAATTAGGCATATGATATTATATACAAACTTTCAACCGGGTACATCCGATACAATACGCATTACACAAATTGACTTGAGTAAACATGATAAAACCACTTGTACAGCGACGTAGTCACCGTCCGTCGGCGCGCGGTATCATATGCAAGCAGAAAGCTTATTATCCCGAACGGTGACAGAAAGCGCGAGACGACAGTAAATTCTGTAAAAAAGAATACCGCCCACCTTAATCTTTAAACGAGGAAATTAATCTTTAAACGAGGAAAAACATGTTTTGAGTAAGCCGGTCTTAAAATTTTTTTAAACATACGCAATTAATTGGCACAGAATCTCTAAATTCTACCAATACTACAGAATAGTATGCCAAAGTCATTATTACTTGCTCTTACCTTTTAGAGGGCACACAACCTTTGCGTCATGTTTGGTGTAGGCCTGAATTGTCGACACAAACGCTCTTGTTCCCAACACCAACATTTCTCTGCAAACTAGTATGCTCTAAATACTGTTGAAAAATTTAAAAACCGAGCTTGGCCGGTACAATTTTTCGTCAACAAAAATACCAGCGATGCAAAACATTTCCAAAATATAAGCACCAAATTCAGTATGGCTTCCACTTTAAACACTAAGGACGAAGCGTAACCAATTAAAGAAAACTCCACGTCACTGTAATAACTGCAAGCGTCGAATTTTTAGTCTAATTTTTTACATTAATAAATTCTAAATAATTTCAAAAACAGATATAAACATAGCAAAGTTACCTTTCCTTCGAAGCCCATTTTCTCAAGAAAGCGGTTACCGCACCAGCATCCTTGTCATAAACAATCTTTTGCACGTTGTCTAACAGCTTCAGGGTAACTCCTTGGTTGGTCGAAACAAATTCCAGATACGCGTCTTCATAATCAGCTAAAAACAATACCGAACTGCCGTAACGACCCATTCGTGCTGTGCGACCACATCGATGGACAAACGTCCTGCAATAAAAATGTACACAGTCGTAAGTTCAAATGTTAATCATAACACAATTTCGGAGAGAAGTGTTGGATATATAAGCTACCACGAACTAAACAGGGCAAAGCCCGAAAAACTTATAGCCTAAACATCGCAGTCTTAAACGGTTGATCGATGCGAAATATACGCACCCAACCATCTGGGAGTGCGTATTGGGACCCCAATGACTGACTTCAGATTCACGGTGAACCGCGATGTTACGGCAAGCCTGATTATTTTGAGTTTCCAAGACTGCCAAAGAAATATTCGTGTGGTGTGTAATAACAATAAGGGTTGCGCTATACTTGTCGTGCGGCGGCGTCCGTCACTGTTTCTAACCGTGCGTCACCGAGCGTTATAGTACGCAAGCTATGAAAAATGGCGACAAAAGGTGGATGACAGACGGTGCCGGACAACTAACAGTTCAATTTTTAAAACGTTTAGCGCCATCATTACTGTGCAGATCGTGGAATATCAAAATGAACAATCCAATCAATATTGTCGACGTCTATTCCGCGTGCCATTAAATCAGTCGCAAACAACACCGGCGACTCAGCAGTGGGCAAGTTTCGAAATTTGCTCAACGTGGCTTGTCGCTTCTTTTTGCTTTGCTTGCCGTGAATTGTAAGCAGGTTTGTTATCACACTGGTATTGGTACCGCTGCTGTCACATTCCACGGAGGCGTCTTTCTGTGAGCCGTTCACTTTATTCGCTTTGACCGAGCGCCGAACTGAAACCCGAAATATTCCAAAAAATAAGCGCACGCGGTATAGTAGTATAACGTCGCTTTCTGCTGAATATCGTAAAAGGACAAAAACTTGTTTTTGTTCACAACACTCACGAAGATTTCGCTTCCTAATCTCGAACGGGGAAAGAATATTTCTAAAAGTGACCTCTTGTCCAGTTTGATTGTAGGCTTGAATATAATTATAAGAAGCGAAGCAGTATTTTAGACAAGAATTGAAACCAAATTTGCAATACTACGGTTTCCGAAAAATTGCAGTAATGTTCATCGACCGTTGCTAAACGCCGATATGCAAGGTACCCAACCAGGATAGATTTGTCGCGTAAAAAGCGCGGTCATGCAAAGGAAAGCCCCAAAACCTACACCAGCAAAACACTACCATATAACAACAGAATACTTTAAGTTCCTTTGTAAAAACCATATCTCACCAAAATATTCGCCGAAAAACTGAACTGACGCTGAACACGAGAAGAAAACCAATATTTTTCTGCCAGTATGAGCGTGAAGAAATGCCTCCAATTGAGCTAATTTCGCCGCCGGAGGTACAATCTGCAAAAATGAAAGATTCTAAAAAAATAGACAATGGAACAAAACGGTTGGCTTTTTGCAAAGCAGTGAGCACTTAAAAATATTTCACGACCCATCGAACATCTGCTACAGCGCATTCAGCAGAGTGCATAGAGTGCTCACTAATGCGCGACAAAAACGTTGAATATAGCTGTGCAACAGCAGTACAAGGGATGATATACTCAAACAAAAAATACCAATAATCAACGTGAACTTACAAACCCCATTCTAGCACTCGATGCTTGCGTTCTAAATTTTAAAACAAAATCTTAGAAAATGCGCCACATGTGTATTGGGAAACATTTGAACATTACAATGAAATACAAAAACTACTGAAGTTCCCCTATGCTACTGGCAAGTGGAAAGAGCGTGCTGGCGGGGGAAGAAACGTGGGGCAGAGATAAGTAAATTTTTGTAACTTTAAATTTTACGATAGGTGCGTATCTAGAACATATAAACGCAAGGTTTGCTGTTTAGATACGATATACCTTGACTTACAATTCATGCGCCATGTTAAAATTGGTATGAATTATACTTAAAATCTAATAATTGTAAACAATGATTGTTTTCAGGGGTTAGAAAACAGTGGAAAAAGGCCAACTGGCGTTAGGGGTCGAAGAAAGGCAGTTCGGACGTTGGTGAGGATTCCCTCCTCATACTAGAGACATCCAAACACTAACCATATAATAATTATTTAAACTAGCCGGTGTCGCTAGCCCAGCAATCTGGTTATCGCTATCGGTCAGTGTGATTCTCACGGGGTCTCGCAGCCCAAACCGAATTAATGTTTCGCTTGGTGCCGTTGCTGAGAACAAAGATGTTCGCCGCTGCTTAGGCATCGCTCCGATAATCGTTGAAAGACTGAAAACCACACAAAAATTATGTTTCAATTTAAATAACATAAAGTATAACAAAGTTTGTTGTACAACTATATTTTATACAAAAATAAAAACAAACCGAAAATTTTAAACTTAAATGACAAAAATATTTAGATAAGACTGGATATATTCCTATTCGGTTTCCAAAAGTTGCTGCCGACACTACACGGAGTGCTCAACTTTCAAAATTTTGATATGCGGTTCGTAACACAAAATAAGGTCACACTTGTTCAATGCAATAAGAATGCTGCAGCAGGTTATTTAATCAAACCTATCATTATTTAAAGCAGCTTACAACCGCCCTGGCACATTAATCATGCTACCCAGTGGAAATCCTATCTTCTATGGTAAAGGAGTACCTCGCACCAAATGTTATACGAAACACTCAAATTGGCAGCTAGTATATAATTACAGTTAGGAATTACAGCCAGAATATTATTCTAACGCTTGTTCACGTTTCGATCAGTTTTATATTTTTCGTTCACTTTCGTTCCCAAGATTTTTTGAGGGAAACGGGCATTTTATATTTTTGTGGCTATTCTATGAGTTTTTAAACTTTCATTTCTGCTTCTAAACATTCAGCCGTACCTGAAATATTTACGTAAGACAGCGGCTGCCAACCTCGTCGCACATACTCTCGTTGACACCGCGGCAGTTACCTTCTCTCAAATCCCATCTCGAGCATTTTATCGGCTTCATCAATCACAAGCAATTCTAACGACTTCAAATAACCTCCTTTGGCCAGGTCAAAGCTTCGGCCATCGCAGTTGGCATTTGATGTTGACGGAGCGCTGCCGGTGAGTGAAATTACCGATTCTAACATTGCGCAAAGTCGGCCAGGTGTTGCGATCACAAAATTCCCCCTGAAAAACTGCCAACATGCATTACAATGCAGCATTAGTCTAAAATATAGCAAATTTAAAATATAATATGTCGTGCAACCATATTGAAGTCTAAAACATCATTTCCAAATCATTAAGCTTTGCAAATGCAGTATTATGCAAATCAGAGTTACTCCATGAATAGCCAAGTTAATAATTTTAGCACAGAGGAACCGTCTATGGCTGAAATAGTGAAGGAAATAAGTGCTAAAATCGATCAAATCATCGTTTCCTAAATTTTTAGCGCAGAAAAACTCTCTACCAAAACCGCCGTAACCGCATTGTCGCTAAACCAAAACCTAAAGAAGTTAAATATTTCTGAAACACAAATTTCTAATCAACCTGAGACACCTAATTTTATTTGTTTCTATTAATATTGCAATTACCAGATAGTATGTAACACACAATGAAATGTACGAAGCATAATAAAGCCTACATATGCAACACCATGGTATATACGTACCCATTGTGTAAAAATTGCTCTGCATCACTTCTCGACGGTTGTCCACTAATAAAACAACAACGAGACCACTGACGTAAATGTGAACCGTTGCTGGTTTCCTGATTTTCAATTTCGAGCAAACGCTCAAGCATTTGGGCAACTTGAACACCAAGCTCACGCACTGGAACTACAATTAGACAGCCAATCTGAAACACACAATTGAAAACAACATACTGCAATACTGTTCAAAAATACAGCTACACTTAGATTACATATGTATTAATTAGGGAAAGATTTTTTGAAGAAAAATGTTATATATATACATTCAGATATACAGTTTCTACAAAAATAATAAACGAAAGTAAAATAAAATTTATATTTCATTGAATGTTAACAAAAACAAAAGTTATATTCAATATATTGTAAAATTACGGCTTCTTAGAATTAGACAACCCACAAAAATATAGCCTTTTTCGTGCACGGGCCAATCAACGGATGTACCGAACACATATATACTACATTACTAACTAAAACATACACGAACAGTCATATGTTATTTGTTTGACCAAAAACCGAGCCTAAACCTATTTCAGGTATAAAACAACTTTTATGATCAGTGCTTAAATTAACCATCACAAAACATTATGTACAAATTAGATTTTTTTAAAAATACAACCCTAACATCGAAACTAATCAGAGTATCCATATTGCAATCAGATGATCACTTACACACTTGGAAAGTAAATTGTGCATGCTTACCTGAGTCTTTTTCCATACTGATTTTCGCCGCTTCATCAGCTCGAGACCCGGAATTAAGTATGCGTAGGTTTTACCAGATCCAGTAGGCGCTTTAACAACAACATCATTATGATCAAGAATAAGTGCAACTGTACGTTTCTGAAATCAAATCATACAACAATATTAAATAAATCTATGTACGTATGTATGCTTTACAAAATATCTAGCAACTTTTACATCCGCCTTCTAAAATTTTAAAATACTACAATTATTAAACGCAACGGGAAACCGTTAGAATTGAACCACGTTCAAATACAGAAAGAAGCAGTTATTACAAAAATTTTGCAAATTGAGTATCAATTACAGAATTAGATACTTAAAGAAAAATCTAATCTTGCAAGTACGTTGCAATGCCAATACATATTGAAAATTGATTCAAACTGGGAATCGTAGTACTATAGCGTTGAAACAAGCAAGTAAGGTCACCTGAACTGGAGTAGCTCGTTCAAATCCCAACGGTGATAAGTACTTGAGCGCAATCGCATCAGCTGTCAAAACAACCATTCTTATGCAGTAATAAATACCAGTATATGCACTGCGCAAAAAACTTAAGCATATACTAGACTCAATCGCAAATTGTAACTGTTTTAGAATAAAGTCTGTAATCACGCTCCAACTCTGGAAAAATCCCACTGTAATTGCGCTGCTAAAAACCAACCAAACACTCTATTTATAGCTCTGCATTTCAGTTCTGAAAGACAGCAACACTTTCGCACATGAATTTATGCAGTTCAAACTTATTAAACTTCATCTTCAAGTTTAGTTGGACTAGATAGTTTTCAACTGAAAATATTCTTAGGGTTCGACTTGACTAGTATACACATTTTTCACGGCTCGTGGTTCATATAAGTACAAAAGTTTGCGGTTGAGAGAGAAGAATATTTAATAGTCAATTTAACACTTCTCCATCGCTCATAAGGAGATTATGATAAACAATACAACAAACACAGACGTATATGGTTAACGACAATTCTTCACGCGGATAAATTAAAGCATGTTTGAGTATATTTAAAACGAAATTTTCGACATAAAACAATATCATTTTCATTAAGAGTTTGAACTTGAGCGATTCGTTTTAAAGCTGGAGTCAATTTAGCGTAAAAATCTAGCGCCCGAGTACATTCTAAAAACACATGGACATTATCTTCAAAACAATAATAACAAAAGATTGACGTGTCAGTAAATTTTGACAATGTCGTCTTTGTGTACAATCTTTTGTGTGGAAGCATATAATGGAAATTTCTAATCTTGCCTTCTGTAAACGTTGGTTTAGCCCATTTCCATGGTTTGCAAAAAAAACCTGAATCCACATTCAGTACATTTGCTTATTGAGAAATACTTGTACTTATTCGTTTTCCTAAAATGTGTCCGCCCACAGCAAATAAATATGTTTGGTAGATACTTTATCCATATTAACTCTTTCTCACATGAATATTTTCTATTTCCCTTGAGACCTACTTTTATGCTCGGATTCGAACTCCAGTGACTGGAGTGGGAAGCGTATACCATCACCACTCAGCTATAGGAGATTGACGCTCGAGCGCGAGGGGGCTCTCACGCCTTGTGGTGATTTAGTACTACGTATACGTGTTGCAATTGTTAAACACGGTGCGATACATATTATTTACCGTATATACACTGCGCTGAGTTGCCTATAGGCAACTCAATATGAGAAGGGTTAAATGGTTTTCCAACAATCCACCAGTATCAACCCTCGCCGTTTAAAACCACTTTCCAATATTGCCAATCTCACTTCCTTGTAGAAAGTTAGAACTTTCGTCAAGTTAGTTTGTGTTTACAGTCTACTACTTTTCTATAGAAATATTCAAAACATCTTCTCCAGCTTAAGACTTCTTTAAACCTCAGAAGTCATACATAGAATATTAGACTACTTACTTTTAAACTGATTTTAATATTGAGAAAGTTTATATATACCACCTTTCGATAACGTTTGCCCGAGAATGGTACCAAACAAATCGTTCCAAAACTTTTTCTGCTCAACCAATTAGCTCCTACTTTGGGTAAACTACTGAGCATAAATAATTAGACATACAAAAACAGTACGTCATAGCGCAATGTGCTTTCCCACAATATGAGATGATAATAGGCGGAACCCTGGTTTCAAGCGATTGTATTGCGTTCTTGCATTCATTCCGGTTTTCCTCAACATCACATCCTTCCGAATTTACCCATACTCCATAGATTTTAACTGTTCTGCAATAATAATTGAGTAATCCGTGGGAGCATTTACTGCTATTAGCTTACTCAACGCCAAAATTTCCGTTTTTGATACTTTTAATCAACTTCCCGAAGCACGTTTGTGCCATTCAAAAATATCAAATGCTGTTTTCATTTCATTAAATCTTGCAATGAAAACACTAGTATCGCGTGCAAATTTAGCGATTCGTGACATTACACCACGCAGAGCAATAATGAAATGAAAACACTAGTATCGCGTGCAAATTTAGCGATTCGTGACATTACACCACGCAGAGCAATAATGAAATGAAAACACTAGGATCGCGTGCTAATTTAGCGATTCGTTACATTACACCACGCAGATCAATAATGAAATGAAAACACTAGTATCGCGTGCAAATTTAGCGATTCGTGACATTACACCACGCAGAGCAAGAAAGAAATGAAAACACTAGGTATCGCGTGCAAATTTAGCGATTCGTGACATTACACCACGCAGAGCAACACCCTATAACATACTAGGCAATCTTATAAAATGTGCTACAACTTCTGCAGCTACAACGTATAACAAAGGGGAGAACGGGCAACTTTGGCGAATTCCTTTATTTACCAAAAAAGTTTGTAATAAAGTTCCGTTAATACACAAGCTCTTGAAAACCCCGGTTTATAAATACTCTGAATCATATTAATAGATTTAGGACCGAATTTTATTCCACAGTGTTGTAATAATAAATCTCCACTCTACCATATCAAAACTGGCCTCGTGATCCAATGACAAAATCAGTGCAGCGCTGTTAGACTAGTTGACGTAATCAATAAAACAGCGCGCATGATTTAAGCTGTCCTGAATACCCTTCCCGGAACGTTCACTCTGTCGGCTCTATGAACTAAAAATCTCATTGTGTTATTTATGCGCCTCGCTAGTATCTTGGCAAATACTTTATAATCAACGTTAAGCAACGTAATTGGACGCCAATTTTTTAACTGAACATTCTCACTTTCCTTTATACAGCAAAGTAATAACACCTCTTTACCAGCTCATTTATAACACCATTACGTATAAAGAAATTAAACAGGCAATGCAAAACTGGTCCGAATTTACTCATAAACCCGAATAAAACTCAACAGGAAGCCCGATCTAATTCCGCGGTTTCTCTCCAAATAGACTTAATAGTCGAAAGTACTTCGTCTATTGAACCCTCGCTATCTATTTGCAACTTTTGCTGTTCAGTTAACTCTGGAAAGTTTGGCTTTTCTAAAAAGCATTTTAACAAATAATCCATAGGGGTTGTGATTCAAACAAGTAATAAGACCTGCTCCTATCAGTAAGAATCACATCGTCACTTTTTAATTGAATATATGTCGCTGCTCCCAGTTCTTTTTTTGTAGTGATTTACAGATGACAGGGATATCTTGTTAGGCTACGAGCAAAATCACTGTAATGCAGAACTTAAAACATAAAAACAATGCAAAAGCTCCAATTCCAGTTTTAATTTTACGAATTTTTCTTGAAAATATCATGGTTAGCGGGGTAAATGCATATTAAATCTTGTGAAAATTTTATCTTTGTTTCAAGATCTTTCACTGCAATGTTTCTTTGCTGGTTTCAATATTACCTAATCTATCTAAAAATTTCTTTCTCCGTCGGTTCCTTGAAAAATTCCCATTCATCCACATGTTCACTGACGTATTTTGTACTAAGATTACATTTTTTACTTAGGCTTAGGAATACGCTGAACCTAATGTTACGCCCCTAAAAGTAACATTGGTCAGTAGCATGACCATCAGTATGTAACCGAATTATCCGTTACAGATCAATTATGCTCAAAATTTATCTATAAATCACGTACATACCTCGTAAATTTTAATTACAGGCTGTAACTGTTCTATGTGGAATAAAAATAACGAAATTAGTCCAAAATCTTAACAATTTCGGCGCTTCTGCTATGTTTGCGTTTTAACCATCCTTTACGCAGTGAAAATATTACACTTGAGCGCAAACATAATCCCAATACCCTTTTTCGCAAATTAAGATTACTCTACTGGAGCCACGCAGAAGAAACGGTTCGCCCTTCAACGTGAACATGTGCCATCAT
>JASANG010000526.1:0-45530 GCA_030248215.1 Enoplolaimus lenunculus
GTTTTTGACCAGTCCAGACCTTACACGAAAATACCAAAACCCGTTGTTTACGGCTTCTAATCTTACAGTACTGAATATTTGGGCTAGTTGCCCACGCATGTTAACAAAATTTGCATAATTTTATAAATTTTATCATGATTTTTAACTCTTATTTTCCGTTTTCGTTTCCTTTTCTTTTGCTTGTTTATTTTCTTTTCTTTTCTGTTTGTTTTCGCCTCGGCCATTTTACCCCTAGCTATGTCGTTAACTATTGCACCATTGTACCACAACTCGTATATGTCTAGAATTCCGACTTTTATTCCTTAACCTCTTCTCACATAAAGTTGACTACGAAAAACTTACCGCATTGTATATACGTTAAATAACATATAGTACACCTCTCAGATGAAACAAAAAATCGTGTGAGATAGGGATACATTTTGCAGAAATATGGGTTCGAAATTTTTCTGGCTTTGAAAGTGTGAAATGAAAGAAGACTTTGTTTCATGAATGATTAAGACAAATACTCCTGAAGACAAATAAATATGAAATACAAGACAAATGTTTTCAAGAAAAACTACCCAAAATTGGGTCTAAAGCTCAAACAAGTTCTAAAATTTAGAGCCTCAGATGTGTCCAAAACGTAAAGTTAGGTTGCGGGAAGCCTGAGCGCAGAACTGAATGTCATTGACATTTGATTGTTTATGTACAATCCTACAAATATAAATGGAGCAACATTAACTGTTGAATATATTATAATTTCTTGAGAGGAATAAATTTATCTCTTAAATTGACAACAGTAATTAACGTAAAAAGACGTTCATGTTTTTAAATGGGCTATTTGGTGATCTTCGAATATCAGTACATCATTGGCATTTGTTTTGACCTACTTCTGCGCAGAGTTTGAGATCCACAACTGCATTATTCAATTAGAAATTGATCGCTGACTTGCAATATGTGCTATGCGCAATTCGGGAATAGGTATACTGGTTACCATCTGCTAAAAGTGATTTACAGAGCATAATAAGTCGCTTCTGTTCGAAATCACAAAGAAAATATTATACACTAGTGTTTTTCTACACGAAAACTTCAAAACAAATACACCTGGCGGCAGGTGGCAAAACAGTTTTTAACTGTTATCCGTGTTGATTGAGCACCCTGTGTTTTTACATAGCTATGAAGTGGCTTGTTAAATGGCTGATACGTAGTGTGATAAGTTGGGTGAGCTAGCTTTTAGTTCTGAGTTCGCTGTTACCACTGCGCCACGCAGCCCACCTCTCCAACTGCATTTTTCGGCGACTATCTGTGTCGACCGTACAACGCAATGTGCATTGCATATTGTATATGCACCAGGACAAGCATGTCTCACATGCTTACATGCCCTTATTTCCAACAAGGTCGTCCCTTGACCGTCCATCCTATTTTCGACTTACCGTTGCCTTGCCTTGTGATGCCTTTGCCTTGTCCTAGTGTTGCTAATTGCCCAGGCCCTGCGTGATCGTGCACACGCCTAACTGAAACCCCCTTGACTCGAAATAGTTTATTAAGCAATATTTTGCTTAAGAATTAAATATTTTCAATGGTTTAACATAGATGTATTTCTTTAAAACCCCCTCCACACTCGGCAAATCCACCGAGTTGAACCTGGGGACACCTTTGAAACCCTCCCGCCATTCGAGGTTGGGCTAGCCAAATGCCAATATTATGTTATGTGATTTTGTGCTTTTGTGGGCGCAAATCTCGGTTACATGGCTCCTGAGCCTGATATTCAAAACATCGATATACGTAATTCTTTTAGAATTTGGAGTTTGAAGTCTGTGGCGTTTTTAAAAAAGTTGTTTGGTCACGAGTGAGTAGGAAAACGTTAACAACTGGATATCCCTGCTGCCAAGTGCCAACAGTGCACAAGCTGAAGGCCGAACGTTAATTAACGTTAGGCTCGCTCATACTCTAGAGTATATACTGTGCATTGCATGTATATATTATGTACCTATATATGCATTACGGCAATCAGGTCTCGAGGTCATCTCTACTGCCCACCATATTTTGGATTGAATAGTTGTAATACTCGATAGCGACACAGCTATTGACCATTCAACAGCGCTAGCGGCTGACAGCCAGAATGCAACCAGAATTACAATTTACCGGAACCGGAATGTGAAAAAATTACCGCAAACGAAACTGATCCGGAAAATGAAAAATACATGACACCCAAAAATTCATGTTATCGTCATTTTTTTAGTAAAATATCTAAATTTTAATACCTGAATTTTTATTTTCGGTAAAAATTTACCGGAACCGGTAGGTGAAAAACGCCGGAACCGATACCGGCATTCTGGTTGCACATAAATGTTCAATATAATTGTCGCAAAAAATGTTTAGTGGAAAATTTATTTGGACACCCATCTACAAAAAATTTTAGGTGACAGTTGGCTATTTTAGGGGCCATTGCGCCATGATTGGCGAAAAAATGAAGACTACTCAAATTTGTATGTCTATAATTTGTTCTGCGTAGATAAGTAAATACTTTCGTACGTATTATTATATAGATACATACAAAGCGAACACCGCAACTTCATCGACATCACAATATGGACACGGCATATATTCGTTCTATTAATTATGATAAGGCGGAACTTTATGTTAGTAGTTTTAAATTATATATCCTTGAGGCAGGGTGGAAAAAGGTTCGGATTCAGATTGGGCATAACTAAAATTTGTGGTTCCCTTTCGAATTCGGTTGTGAAAAAGTCAAATCCAAGAATGTTCGGCAATATGTTTTTCAGTTTAATAAAGTTTTAAATAACACGTTATATATCTGGCTTCTCCACAGCTTGAAAATTTCCGCCGGGGGGCGTTTGCTGGGGGGGGGGGCAGGAGTTTCCTGGGGGGCAGATAATTTTGCTGGGGGGGCAGTTTTTCTGGGGGCCCCAGATGATCTGGGGGGTCCTTGGGGTAGGCTCAAAATTTTGCAAGCCGACTTTTTGGACCATTTTTTTATTCTAGATCGTGTTTCCAACTCAACTGAAGATTACTCATCGCTCAACATGACAAAAATTCCCCGCAAACGCTAATAACAATAATTTTAACTAATATTATGTATATACTGACAACTTAACCACTTAACCAGAAGTTGAAAGAAGCACAATTATATAAAATATAGATAATCTATAATTGAAACTGTGATTAACATATATTTTATATATTAGTCACAGCTTCAGTTTATCATAAGGCTCAGGCGGGTTGAACTTGTTGCTGCAAGGTACTTTCGAATGCTGTATGCCCTGAAACGGTCTTTATATAATTGTGATTTTTTCAGTTCATTATTGAATTGTACTAGTTACTACCGGTATTTGTAACGCTATTAAAAATTATGAGTACTCAGCGTAATATAAAATCACATTTTGCCGAATGTCCACCTCAAAAAACGTCCAGGTCTTTATGTTTTAACATTGAAAATTTTTGGCTTAGAAAAGTCCTGGGGGCCCCCCAGCAAAAAAATTTGCTGGGAGCGCCGAAAATTCGCCGGGGGGCCTTTCCTGGGGGCGGCAAAATTTTCGCCGGGGGGGAAATGAAAATTTCGAAAAGTGCTGGGGCCCGCCCCCCCCCCCCCCGCTGTGGAGAAGCCAGATAAATATATATAGATAGATATAGATATATAGATCGAATATATAGTAATTTACCGGAAAAGAGTATTGAATTTTTACCGGAATAGGAACCGGATACAGGACGTTACATGTGTTTAGATATTTTTTCGCTGCATTGGAAGCGTGCTCAAGCTTTCCGTCTGTTATATATAAAGTAGGGATGTGCCGATACCGAAATTTTTGCCAATGCGGATACCGATGCCGATTCTTATTTTGAAATTTTGCCGAACCGACGCCGATTCCAACTTTACTACACCATGCTTAATAAACAGATAGGATACTACATTACACCATTATATGAAGACTTAACCCCTAACCATTATAAACGATTATAATTTTAGACGAACGGTTCATTCATTTCAATTAATTTTTTCAAACACAGACGCCCTGACCGAACACACTGATTTGCACCCGGAAATGAAATTAATAGCATTCAAACTGACCGTTATGTGCAAAAAGTATCGGCAAAGAATCGGCAATTTTTATGCAACGCCGATGTTGATACCGATACCGATACTAACGAAAACTGCTGATTATTGCCGATGCCGATTAATCGGCACATCCCTAATATAAAGTTCATAATTGCTGCGATCAAGGATGCGTGGTCTCGGTCTCGCTTTTTGTCAGTCTTGGTGGCTTGCAAACCGGGACCAAAGAGGTGAGGCCCGGAAGTAGTTGTGTATTTCGATTACCACCACAGACAGCGAACGACCGTGGAGCACCGCTACCTGGTTATACAGAGATTTGAAAAACAGAATGACCCATCCTTTTGCCCAAAATTCTATTTTTTGAAATGAAACACTGAACACTTTGATTTTATTGTGACAAAGCACAAATAGCTGCATTTTCGCGTTTAAAATAAGTTGACCGAAAAAATCAGCTATAAATCCTTGACGTTAAAGACGCTCACTTGTAAAAGGCAGTTTTATTATATTCGGCACCGCAACCGTAAATATCCGGTATGCTGTATGTTTATACCGGAACCGTATACGGACGGATATCACTTTTTTGCAGGATATTAAACCGGAACCGGGTATCCGGTCGCATCCTGATGTCTGATGAATAAAATTTCGCTAAAAATCAACGCCTTTTCATAGTTACACAATAATTATGAATAGATATTCTTAAGAACACAAAAACTATGAAAAAAACACAAAAACAACAAATATCCGTTGCAGGGTTCCAACAGGAACTAAATTTTGTCTGAACAGGAACACCAATTATAACAATTGACAACAACGAATTACTGTTTTTTAAATTTCTTTTTCGTTTCATCACTCGTACTAAATCAAGGTCCTGGACCTTTGATAAATACGTGGTTGCGTAACCTTAAGTAGCAATTATAAATCAATTTCGTGCAATAAATTAAACATCGTTACAACCGAGTTTTTTAAATTTTCGTTGGCTGTCTAAAGCTAGTATCATGTGAGGTGAATGGATGAACATCTCTATTACTTATAAGTCATTCCAGCTAATTGTTGCGCAAATGACTTCAGTTAGAAAACGTAAAGATATACCAACATGAGCTACAATCAGGGTGCAACCGGAATTCCGGTTCCGGCATTTTTTCACCTTCCGGTTCCGGTAAATTTTTACCGGATTTAAAAATTCCGGCGTTATAATTAGCCCGTTTTCTTAACTTTGCTAATTTTTAAGAATCTCTTTTGAAAGCCACTTGTACTCCAAATATAAGCCTTTGATGGTAGATTTCACTTCAATCGACGACGAAAATCTAAAATACAACAAATAAAATAAATACCTCTGTTTGACTAAGGTTATTTCACAAATAATAGAGCAAAAAATACGATTAAAATGAAATTTTTGGTGAAATGCATTTTTCACTTTCCGGTTCCGGTTCCGGTAAAATTTTCAAATTCCGGTTCCGGTAAATTGTAATTCCGGTTGCACCCTGGCTACAATATACGGAATGGTAATACCTTTATGTAATATGGTGGCCAACAGTATGAAAACAAACAATCTATGCCTATGTTGCGTAGTGTGTACTGCAAACCGTGATAAAATAAAACCGGCTTGCAGAACGGAAGAATCGGAGTATTTACGATGTGGTGCCAAATTATTTAAATATTTGAAACATTTGTAGTTCCAAAATTTAGCTGAACTTCATGCATTTAATTTCGTTCAGTTTAGTTAACAAGTTGTTATAAAGCCGAGACCGAGACCGGCAACGAAAAGTCTCTATCTCAGTCAATTTTTGGTCATTGGCAAAAAATTTAAAATTTCAATATATATATCGTTTATACTTGTAGTATTTGATTTAAGTTATCTGTGCTGCCGACTTCAGTACAAGACGCTATTGGAAAGGAAATTGACGTCATTGTTGGACCCAACCCAAATTTAACACCATTTGAACCTAGTTGTTTTATAAAAGGTGAGAGCGTTTTATGACTTCGAACCGAAATCGGATCTTGAACAAAACAATCAGGTTGTCAACCGGAACAGTGCTATGTGAATAAAACATTTGCTGTATATTTTAACCCTTTCTCACATGAATATTTTCTATTTTCCCTGAGACCTACTTTTATACTAGGATTCGAACTCCGGTGACCGGTGTGGGAGGCGTATACCATCACCACTCAGCTATAGGAGCTTGACGCTCGAGCCCGAGGGGGCTGTCACGTCTTGTGGTGATTTAGTACTATGTATACGTGTTGCAATTGTTAAACACGGTGCGATATACGTTATTTAACGTACATACACTGCGCTTAGTTGCCTATAGGCAACTCAATGTGAGAAGGGGTTATAGATAGTAAACTGAAAATTTTTCGCTTAACCCTTTCTCACATGAATATTTTCTATTTCCCCTGAGACCTACTTTTATGCTAGGATTCGAACTCCGGTGACCGGTGTGGGAGGCGTATACCATCACCACTCAGCTATAGGAGCTTGACGCTCGAGCCCGATGGGGCTCTCACGTCTTGTGGTGATTTAGTACTATGTATACGTGTTGCAATTGTTAAACACGGTGCGATATACGTTATTTAACGTATATACACTGCGCTTAGTTGCCTATAGGCAACTCAATGTGAGAAGGGGTTATAGATAGTAAACTGAAAATTTTTCGCTTAACCCTTTCTCACATGAATATTTTCTATTTCCCCTGAGACCTACTTTTATGCTAGGATTCGAACTCCGGTGACCGGTGTGGGAGGCGTATACCATCACCACTCAGCTATAGGAGCTTGACGCTCGAGCCCGATGGGGCTCTCACGTCTTGTGGTGATTTAGTACTATGTATACGTGTTGCAATTGTTAAACACGGTGCGATATACGTTATTTAACGTATATACACTGCGCTTAGTTGCCTATAGGCAACTCAATGTGAGAAGGGGTTATAGATAGTAAACTGAAAATTTTTCGCTTAACCCTTTCTCACATGAATATTTTCTATTTCCCCTGAGACCTACTTTTATGCTAGGATTCGAACTCCGGTGACTGGAGTGGGAGGCGTATACCATCACCACTCAGCTATAGGAGCTTGACGCTCGAGCCCGAGGGGGCTCTCACGTCTTGTGATGATTTAGTACTATGTATACGTGTTGCAATTGTTAAACACGGTGCGATATACGTTATTTAACGTATATACACTGCGCTTAGTTGCCTATAGGCAACTCAATGTGAGAAGGGGTTAACATAAGTATCAGGGTGCAACCGGAATTCCGGTTCCGGCAATTTTTCACCTTCCGGTTCCGGTAAATTTTTACCCGATTTAAAAATTCCGGTATTATAATTTGGCCGTTTTCTTAACTTTGCTAATTTTTAAGAATCTCTTTTGACAGCCACTTGTACTCCGAATATAAGCCATTGATGGTGGATTTCACTTCAGTCGATGATGAAAATCTAAAATACAGCAAATAAAATAAATACCTATGTTCGACTAAGGTTATTTCACAAATAATAGAGCAAAAAATAAGATTAAAATGAAATTTTTGGTGAAATGCATTTTTCATTTTCCGGTTCCGGTTCCGGTAAAATTTTCAAATTCCGGTTCCGGTAAATTGTAATTCCGGTTGCACCCTGATAAGTATATATAACATTTCGAGTAAAGCATAGCGTACGTAATATATCCTGAACTAGAAGCAAATGTGGGATCATAATCTATTTGGAATGGAATTGTAATTAGAATCGGAATGAATATTATACGCTTACGTACAATTTGCTTTCTGATATTACTGGTTATGTATACGAACAAAGCTCTGGTTGCTCGTTTTTGTTCGTTTTATTATATTATTATTAGTATTGCAGGTGGTTTGTGTCTTGCGCGTCAGAACGACCGCTTGTATCGAGCGTTTATGAGGACCTTTAACGATTCATATGTTACAGTGAGTTTCGGATATAATTTAATTGGGGTAATTGGGCACCGAAATATAAAACTGAGTTAGCAGTTTTTATTTTTTGCCTGAGGTTGGAAACACGATGTCGTAGCAACGGCCTTGCATTGTGCTCATCATAGTACTTTGCTAAGATTTTTTGGGTCTGATTAGTTGGAGGCTGGTACACATGATCTGCAACTGGGATAATTGAGCCTGCTTGCCGGCAAGGATTTGCGGTATCGGTCTAGAAAGCAAGACCGAGACGCAACCAATTGGAGATCTAGACTTTGTTCTCGATAAATTTTTATCCGTTATCGAGAATAAAAGTAAGATTTTTCTAACAAAAGTGTTGAATACGTTTACACATAGTAAGGGTGGCACAAACGCAGCGTTTGAAAACTTTCACAAAACTATCATCAACTCCAATTATAACAGACGTTGCACACATGAAAATGAACTTAACAGGATTATATGCGACCGTCGTCAGTGCCTATATTATAGTAAAACATTACTTGGTGATAACTCCGTAAAAAGCTCATTCACTTTGCTTGTGCTCTGCAATTTTATTTACTTGTTTACTTCCTCACGCCGATGCCTAGGCTCAAGCATAAACGAAAGCCTAAGCCATAATGTAACAAAATAATCATTTGTGGGAACTTGAACCTTGTATTAAAAAAGTCATGATGTGGTAGGAAGTAAACAAGTATATAGGCCTGCCCAATTTTAAGCGGTTCACGTATATACATTTAGTTCAAAATACGAGCAAAACATTGCTTCGTCTTTTATTATATCAATTAACTCTATTAGTTTTACAGTTGATCAGAAAAAAGTAACATTATTTATTGCTTTTTACCTTTTTGGTCTCAATTTGAAACCATTGAGGCTCGAAAAAGCGAGGCCGAGACCAGCCAAATATGGAGGCTTGCCGAGACTGAGAACGCCCTTCACTGCTTGCAGGGTCAGTTGCGCTCAGGAACGTGAGACATTAATCATGGGGTTGGGGCAAGGGGTGTAACCACGGCCGGAAAAGCGGAAGTCTATGGTCAATCTATGCAGGGCGCAACCGGATGTCCGGCTCCGTCAAAAATCGACATCATGCTCCGGTATTGTAACGTGCCAATTCTTCGTTTTCTTGGAGTCGGAAGTTGAAAGAACAACAATTATATAAAATATAGATAATCTATAATTGAAAATGTGATTAACATATATTTTATATATTAGTCACAGCTTCAGTTTATCATAAGGCTCAGGCGGGTTGTTGTTGTTGTGATAGCTGGGTTGGATCATCATGTTATGCGTGGCCTTGCTCCAGACCGAGAAATTCGGCTACTTTCTTAGGTTGCTTCCATAAGTCGATCGGTTGCAAGTTGTAGGGTTAGAAGGGCACTTGAACACGTGCTGCACATCGTGGGGGCGTGTCTTGCAGCTCGGACACTTGTTTTCGACGAACGAATCTATTTTGCACATGTACGAGTTCAGCATCTTGCTATGGCCCGACCGTAGTTGTGCCATTGTGCATCTTGTTTCTCTGCTGAGTTCTTTCTCCGACTTGTCGATGTCAGGCGGAGGCCTGCAGAGAACTGCATTGGCGGTGTAATTACTCAACACGCGGTTGACGGTGTCGGTGTGAATCGTTTCAAGTCCCTTCTTGTAGTTTCGCGGGTCCATAGAAACATCTGCCCCTTCTTGTATTCGTCGGATTGCTCTGTCGTATTTTCTGAACGTGCCCTTCATGTTGCGAGGTGGTAGACGCGACTTAGTCAGGTGGTGGCATGGATGAGACTCGCGGCGGCAGCTGAGTAGATACTGTTTCGAGAGCATCTCCGTGTGTGGTTTGACTGGCAGCATTAAAGTTTCCTGGTGTAGGTGATCGACGTTGGCTATTTGATGACAGCCGGTGGCTACACGCAGAGCTTGGTTTTGGGCGAGTTTCAGAGTTTTCCAATTCCGATCGCTGATGACCGGTGACCAGACCGGTGCGGCGTAGTTGACGACACTTCTGCCGATTGCTTTGTACGTCTGCATCAACGTTTCTTTTGACTGACCCCAGTTAGTCCCTGCAAGGGCCTTCAGGACATTTGTACGCTGTTTGACGTTGGTCGCTTGCTTCGTACAATGTGCTGTGAACGTATACATGGTATCATGGGTGACACCGAGAATTTTGGGAGCCTTCTCCAGCGAAACGACAGTGTTGTTTAGCACTACTTGCGGGTGGCGTTGTGCTTCCTTCGTGCTTGGTGTGAAAAGCGTGACGGTCGATTTTTCAGCTGATACAGGTAGGTATCTGTCTTCCAGAAACCGGGTAAGTAGAGGAGAATAGTCATTCAACCTGTCCGTCAGCTCATCGATGTTACTCCCATTCGTGTAAATTGAAATATCGTCGGCGTACATGACCATGTTGACATTCGGAGGCGGTTGAGGTATCGAGTTGAGGTAGAACGTGAATAGCTGCGGTGACGTAACGGCGCCTTGTGGAACCCCCGTGTGGACGTTGTTAGCTTTTGACAGGATGTTGCGGAAGTTGACTCGAGACTGACGGCCACGTAGGTAGTTGCTGAACCAACGGACGATGGCTCTGGGCATGGTTGAGCCACAAAGATCCCCTATGAGGGTTTCATGGTCCACCATGTCAAAGGCTTTGGATAGATCGAGTTGAAGAACCACTGTGCGATCTGGGGGAGCGCGTTGATTGAAGCCATGGCTGATGCTGTGGTTGAGTTCCATTAATGCAGATGTAGTTGAGTGCAGCTTTTTGAAGCCGTGCTGTTTGGGATCTGATGGCAGATGTTGAACTAGCAATGGAAGGAGCAATCGTTCCAGTATTTTGATTGACGGGCATAATAACGACACTGGCCGGTATGACTTTGATGACGACGGGTCCTTGCCAGGCTTGAGCAGCGGAAGAATTGTGGACATCTTCCATATGCGTGGGATTGCACACCTTTGAAGCGACAGGTTGAAAATGCACGTCAGGTAGTTGATACCATGCGGGCCAAGATACTTGAGATGTACTGTTGATATCCCGTCAGGACCGATGGCTTTTGAGGCTTTGGCCAACCCAATTGCGGCTGCGGTTTGGGCTGCGTTGAACGTTGGTGCATCTTCCAGCGGCATGCGTTTCACTTCTCTGATGAGGGTACGGTAGGACCTTGAAGACTTGTGTTCCCGTACTTGAGTGAACTGCTTGTTGAAGAGCATTGCGATCTGTTTGGAACAATTTAAACTTTTGCCATTGAACACGATTGCTTGCTTGCCGGTGGTGGAGTCGGCTCCTCTTGTCAGCGATTTAATTGTTTTCCACAACTTGTTGGTTGATGTGTGGCAGTCATATGTGCTTAGGTGTTCACGCCACTTCGTTTGCTTGTAACTTTTAACGATGCCTCGGATTTCGGTGTTCAGCTCGAAGATTCGCTTAGAGTTCGGTTCCCGTTCTCTGAGGCTGTCCCTTTCTTTGGCTAGAGCGGCTGCTTCTTGTGGGTAGTTCGGCTTGATCTTAGGTATTCTACCCGTAGGAATATGGTGACCCGAAGCCTTGTTGACAATTCTTCTGAATTTCTTTTCTGCTTTTAGCAGCGAGGTCGGGGGGCTCAGGGCACTGAACTTCTCTTCTGTTTCCGCACAGAAACCATCCCAATCGGCCTTGTTGAGATTTAGGTAGGTTTTACGTTCTGACCATACGAAGCCAGAATCTTGAGCAAGGGAGATGATCACAGGCAGGTGATCAGAGCTGAGCTTCTTCTCAACGGACCATTCGGTGTACGGCAGCAGGGAATGCGATGCCAGCGATATGTCCGGTGAGGTAGGTCGGCCACTACCGGTATTTGTAAAGCAATTAAATAATTATGAGTATTCAGCGTAATATAAAATCACATTTTGCCGAATGTCCGCCTCAAAAAAGTCCAGGTCTTTATGTTTTAACATTGAAAAATTTTTGGCTTTTAAAAGTCCTGGTGTGCCCTCCAGCAAAAAATTTGCTGGGGGCGGCCGAAAATTCACCGCGGGGCCTTTCCGAAGGGCGGCAAAATTTTCGCCGGGGGCGAATGAAAATTTCGAAAATTGCTGCCCCCCCCCCCCGCTGTGGAGAAGCCAGTGTAGTAAATCTTTGCAATATTAGCTGAGGAGAAAGCGAAATTATAAATATTGCCCGTTTTTATGACCTAAAAGTACGTAATTCGCTATTAAAACTAACGTTATTTGTATGATTATGGATAAATGGAATAAAAATCTTGTATAGACAAAATTATTTATATAATCCAAGGTGTCGCTACATTTACATTGTTTATCCTTTCATTTTAGGTTCATCTGATTGATTTTGACGTTGATATTAATACATCGTATGACGACGTTGCTTGCAATATACCTGAAAAAGTTTTTGTGTGTCCCCCTCAGTACTTACAATGTGTTTTACGTGGTGTTGTGTCTCTCACTAGTCCTGGATGGAGTGCGCAATGTCAAGTTATTATAAATAAAATGTTGATGGGTCAGACGCTCGGGATTCGACAGTTTTGCGTTGTGACAAGTGAATATGGTGGTTCTCTTAGGATGATCGATATTGTGCTTGTAAGTTTTGCGCTACTCGGTTGTGATCTGCACTGCAGAGTGACACCAACAGATGTTTTGTTCAAGGAGAAGATTGCATTGAATTTAAATTTATAGTTGTATTATTATGAAAACGAGGTAGTGGTTACTAAATTTAGGACCTTTAAAGCAAGAGAGTAAGCTAAGCTTCTGAAATTACCCCAGACTTAGTGGAGTGCTGGCAACGTTAAACGGTGTTCAGCGAATGATCACAAAATCACGTGGTATTCTTACTGGGAAGTAGAAAAAATTTGAAGTTTGGAAGGAGGGCAAATATATGTTAATTATGAAGGACTGCAAAATGCATGTTATATTTGCTGGAAGGTGGAAAAGGGTTGTACTCGTATCCGTATGTGTAATGGGATCGCGCTCTGTTCCTTACGATTTTCGGAAAATCTAGATATAATCAGTTAATTTTACAGGTTGACGTCAAAATTTTTTCGGGTTTGGAATTTCATGTCAGAATTGCAACCTAGAAACACAGAATTGATCTTACTGATTCCGCGACGAAACTGTAACGATCCCTGACAAAAACCAAATATAACAGTTAAATATACGTGCCTGGCTTCTCCACAGCTTGAAAATTTCCGCCGGGGGGGGGGCGTTTCGTGGGGGGACCCAGGAGTTTCCTGGGGGACAGCTAATTTTGCGGGGGGCAGTTTTCCTGGGCGGCCCCAGATGATCTGGGGGGTCCTGGGGGCAGGCTTAAAATTTTGCAAGCCGACTCTTTGGACCATTTTTTATTCTAGATTGTGTTTCCAACTCAACTGAAGATTACTCATCGCTCAACATGACAAAAATTCCCCGCAAACGCTAATAACAATAATTTTAACTAATATTACTGACAACTTTACCAGAAGTTGAAAGAAGCACAATTATATAAAATATAGATAATCTATAATATATTAGTCACAGCTTCAGTTTATCATAAGGCTCAGGCGGGTTGAACTTGTTGCTGCAAGGTACTTTCGAATGCTGTATGCCCTGAAACGGTCTTTATATAATTGTGCTTTTTTCAGTTCATTATTGAATTTTACTAGTTACTACCGGTATTTGTAACGCTATTAAAATTATGAGTACTCATCGTAATATAAAATCACATTTTGCCGAATGTCCGCGTCAAAAAAGTCCAGGTCTGCGTGTTGTGTTTCAGAACGAAGCAAATTCCCCATTGTTATCAGAAATGCTTGTTCAACTTGGTTATGCCAAATATATTAATCCAGATGTTCAATTAACTGTAAGTTGTATTTCTGTTCTGCGTTAGTGTTCAATTGTGTATGTGTTATAGGTAGAATGCAGCCAGTTAGACGAAATTTAAATATAGAATCTGAACGTTAGGGTGAAAATATTACTGCCGGCTTTTCTGCTAGAACCAGATATTTAATGTAGCTACCATTGGGCTAAAAATTAATTTTTAACCCAGCTAACACTGATGTATACCAACGTGCGGCTCTACATCCGGCTCCGGTATTTTTACTTGCGGGATGTTTTTAAAACTTCGAGAAACTGAAACCATCATATTTGTGTATGGAACTGATTGACTTTTATTTTTGTGTCATACATCTATTGTGTATGTTTGCATGTGCGTGTGTACGTTAAAACGTTAATTTGGTTACAACAACGCTGGAAGCCACATAAAATGAACATTGTTGTTATAGGGGTGTTACACTTTTTCAGCGTAGCGTATTCCTATTTCTAAACCTTAGCCAAAACTTCATCGTGAAAATAGGTCTAAACTAAGCCTTAGCGAAAAAATGGCCTTAATCAAATACCGCATCCAGATATTGAATTTTTTACCGGAAACAGAACCGGATATAGCGTGTAAATATGAGCACTGTCGAAAGTAACTGAGGAGCAAAAGTATACATATGTCTATTGAATTAACATTAATTGTTAGTCTGCATTCTTCATTGACCGATGCGAACATCCGAGGGAAGCTCAGAGTTTCGCAAAGCGTTTCATATTTTGTGCTCGGGAGTCGAAAGTGATGTCCGTCCGAAAAAAATCTAAGGAACCGCTGGACCGATTTTGGAAAATTTTTTGTTTGAAAGCCTGTCATCCTGATGTGTTAGCCTCGAATTGGTTTTTTGAAATTTGAAGCCTTTTATTAGCTGAATGCTAATTTTTTGCTAATTGGTTTATCCTAAATTGCCACTTTTCAAGAGATTTCACTTTATTATTAAGGTTGCAAGCAAACTAATTTAACCATTAAAGGTGGGGATAGTGATGGATTTTTGGGTGCGAGGAACCTGCAAACCTTTCAAACCAATAAATGAATAGTTAACTAATAACTAATTTGCATAATACGACTAATTCACTAATTGTTAGGGTTACAAGTGATCTAATTTCAGCAATAAAGGGTTTGGGTGCGAGGAATCTCAATAAATCGTCTGCAAACTTTCAAAACCGATTGGATATTTAGGAGTGTGAGGAATCTGAATAAATTGTTTACAAACCTCAACACCGATAAACGAATAATTAGCTGATAACTAATTTGTATATTAGCTTAACTGTGTATGTGTGTTCGAGCTTCGCTTAATACATGTAATCCAATTACGGCTGGTTATATTCCAGTTAGTAAAAATCTTAACAGCTTTACTTGCCGAAAATTATCACAGCAAGATGTTAAGTATCTCCACTTGTCAAAAACCAGTTTTATAGTATTCTGGACAACAACCGTAAATATTCGGCATCCGGTATATAGCTCTTTGTGGGATACCGAAACAGCGTACGAGTTTCGGTTTTAGCCGGATATCCGGTCGCACCCTGCCAAACAAATATTGCAAGTGCACACAACGCTACTAAACATGGAATAATGAAATTGGGTCACTGTTAAAGTGTTTAGGATTGTTAAGTAAACACTTTGGATACCTTAGCCCACAGAACAAAGAATTGTCAGCTACGTTGTGATATATAAATGTCGTTATCCTGCTATAGCAATTTTTGTTATTTGGTCTGTAAGTTTTTATGACCGGTCTCGGTAGTCAGGTCTCGGTTTTTAACCGAGACCGCCCGTCACTGGTCTTTCTTAGAAACTATGTTTTTGAGGGGCGAAAGTTGAAAGCACAGTGACTGATGCCGACAAGAAAACTTTCACAGAAAGCTCGCTAATGCCTTCGCTAAGAGCTTAACTCTTTGAATTCGAACCAATTTTATTAAGTATGACGGAGGACTCTCGTAAGCGACACCAATTTATGCCGGCTAACGCTTAACATCGCAGAAAGTGTAATGCATAGAGTAAACGAAGACGAGTGTACAGAATTCAGAAAACACAAAGCTAAACCAAGATGTATGTATGCGGACTTTTAGCGCATATCGTGACGTTCGAAACTACAGTATATATTATACACAACACAGAAATAACATAGCCAGCAGAAGTTTGCATCTCATTTTCAGCTGTAAGCACAACAAATGGACGGGCACGAAATATATTTGTTAAGAAATTTTCCGGCGTCATTGCGTTGATATTCTGAAACAAATTATATGTATATCTGAAATTTGCAACATGCAAGGTTCGGATACGACAAATTACCAATGGATTTGGATACGGACTCGGTTAAATTCTGGATTCGGTGCCACCCTGGTGCAGAGATGGGACTCTTGGTCTCGGCAAGTCTCTGTATTTGCAAGATTTCGGTTTCGGTTTTTGGAGTCTCGGTAATTTGAAACCAATACCAGAGGTTGGATTCAGGAAGTGTATGGCTGTGGTTTTGAAGTGATGCCTTTCCGGCGATGACCAGAAATTGACCGAGACCGAGATTTTTCATAGCCGATCTAGGACTCGGAATCTATATTGTGAATGTGGGGTAAGATGCATGGGCGATCTTCAGTGGGATTTTATTTAGACAAATAATCCAAAAACAGTGGACTTGCTCACGAGACAGACAGTCTTAAGTCAGCAACTTAACTCTCAGCAGATGGCTCAGCAAAGTTACGAATCAGCACTGACTGGAACTGTGTCTAGTCTTTCTCGGACCATGCGACCAAGGTTGGTACGGCGAAATTTGTTTTTGTAACTTAGTGCTTATTTACTATAGTATGTGTGTTTAATGCATACGCAGTATTCTTTCAGGAGAGTGACCTTGGGCATAGCGTAACCAAGTATGAAACGGTATTTTTTTAAATTTTGACAAAATTTTGTCTGTGTAGCAGGTATTGGCGGCCTCGGTCTCATCAAGTCTCTTGATTTGGCTAGTCTCTGTCTCGGTGTCGCTATTTTAAGTATCGGTGTTTTGCAAACCGAGACCAAAGAGGTGAAAAGCTATAAGCAATCACAAATTTTCCTTAGATCGCAGCTTTGGCCCGGAAGCACTTGCGCATTTCGCGTCCAACGCACAGGCAGCGAACGATTGTGGAGCACCGCTGCCTGGTTATACAGCAATTTGAGAAACACAATGACCCCTCCGGTTACCCAAAATTCTATTTTCGAAAGGAAACCGAAAACACCTTGATTTTATTGTGACACAGAGCATTAATAGTTGCATTTTATCGTTTTATTTTCGCTAACGGTTAAAATTCACCGAGACCTAGATGAAAAGTCTCGTCCAGTAGGTTGGGTCTCAGTCTTGGTCTCGCTTTTTTGACCGAGACCGCCCCTCCCTGAAGGTAGCAGGTGGTACTCAATAAATACATAACATATGTTGCTTATTTGTTTCCAAATGGAATCATAGGTATTGGTCTACTTGTGATGTTTTGACAGCAAAAACAATGTACTGCCTAACAAAAAGTAAGTTGACGGAAAAACAGCTATAAAACATTATTTCGGAAGCTCGTAGTTTCGCGAAGTGTTTTATGTATTGTAGTCGGGATTCGAAAGGTACGTATCCTTTCATCTGTCCGATCGACGATAATCTCGTAATCATGGAATGGATTTTTATATACTTTGTTTTTGAAAGCTTATTAGCCTGAGATGTTAAACGTATATAAATTAAGACTTTTTACATTATTTAACTATTAGTCTTATGCACCATTAACAATATAAAGTTATGCGCCGTTCACAATATAAATTTAACTCCTGTCACAAAATGTGTCATAAAGGTAGGGTTAACCCCACCCTAACACATTTTCTGTTAACCCTACCCTAACGCTTGTCACAAAGCACTTTGTGACACGCGATAGGGTAGGGCTAACGCAAATCTAAATATATAGTTAACACACACTGTATTTATGTGTGTGGGCTGCTCAAATTGATAGCATTAACCTAGGGATAACGTGTAACTCAAAATGCGGCATTTTAAGCGTGAATTTCAAAATTTTAACTCAAAATTTGCTCCGTACGTAAAGAGTATGTATTAAGAGTGTGAAAAGAACTTAGGCACTAATATAGGTCACAGGAAACGGAATTGTGTGATTAAGTCTTTGTTTAGCGCAAGAATATTTTTCGCAGTGGTGCGTTTAAACATTAATCCATACAATATAGCGCGCACTAGTATTCGCAGGACATACACTTTCGGCGGAGGCTAATCTATAGAACAGGGCCGTAAACTGCAGGTATAAGTATTTTCGTAAGCCTAAGATTGAGCAAATAAATATTAACCTTCATCCATAGAACAGGACCGTCTAATGTCTTATCATAAGCAAGCCCGTAGCCAGCTCAACATATTAGAGTGCAAAAAATTATAGACAGTGCGGGCATGCTAGGGGCGTTAACCCTACCTTAACGCTGCAAAAAATTTTAAGACGCCACACATTTATATGTGTGTAACTTCTTAATAACACACAAACTTTTTTGTATTGTGTTTGTGTTTGTTAAAGTTGGTGATGACAAGCGTTCACCCTACCATAACGCTTGTCACAGAGCAATTTGTGACAAGCGTTAGGGTAGAGTTAACAGAAAAAGTGTTAGGGTAGGGTTAACGCGTGACAAATTGTAAATTTGTCACGCGCTAATCTTACCTTATGACACATTTTGTGCAGACGTGAAATTTATATTGTGAACGGCGCATAAAGGACTGCCGCAAAATGTGTCATAATGTAGGGTTAAAGTGTAGTCTTTCGCGATACATCGCAAAAAGGTACACCTTTTGGGGATCCACGAAAAACGGTACGCCGCTGAAAATAAGCCCAAACTATCGTTTAAATCGTGGTATCAATCAATTTCAACATCAGTGCAAAAAGAACAGTTCTAAAAATTTTCAAACAATTTTACCAAAAATCAACTGTCTCCTGAAAATTTCCTCAAAACTAACAAGTTAATGAGCCATTAATAACGCGTCAATATTATGTTTCGAACGACACATGTCATTCTGTGATTTTAAATTATAGTTACGATGGTTGTGTCGTCTCTGGTCCGCAGAATCAATCTTCCTTGCCACCAGGGTTTTCAGAGGATTCCTCTGTGGAATTTACACAATCTTTTATCAACGAACATCACAGAACTGGTCCAAGTCAAGCTTTAAAAAGCGTGAGATATCTGCCACCTAACAATAGCAATTCAGTTGCCACCGTTAGTCAATCGCAACCAGCATCAGAAGGCGCATTTCAAAGCTTTGACAGAAGTGACATAAAGGATGCGCTCATGCAAAACAAAATAACGCAACTATCGCAAACTCGTCGCATGGCTACCCAACAAGTTGGGGTCATGCACTCAACAAACGGTCGTAACCTGGCGACTGGTATTTACAATAGTGGCATTCAGTATGCGGTTTTTCCTTTTAATAAAGTGCACGTTGGTATATCAACCAGCTATGTTCTGGTAAGTTTAATTTTAATTAGTGACATATATTATATTTCTAATATTATGTTGCTGTGGAACCACTTAAACTGCTAACCAATACCATGCACAGATATTGACGGAGGGGTTGGATATCCGAGTCTGATAACAAAGTGCTATATCATAGTGGCTTATGTTCACATATGCATAACCTAAAATATGCACCATCGTTTGTGTACAAAGATAGAGTTTCAACATTGAAAAATAAGTACCCGGGCCCAGATCCGGATTTTTTGACGAAAAGCACGTCCGGAACATTTAAGAATGCAAACCCTTACCCGGATTTCTTTTCGGAACTCACCCGGACTCCGAATTTTTTATAACATTGAAACTGAACACTATTTAAATTTTAAAAAGACAGGCATAAATTTCTATTTATGTATATAGCAGCTCAGTGTGTAAAACACTGGTTAGATTTTTAACAGGTTTCTGGACCTCTGACTAATAATTTACCAATTTTCATGAAGGGCTCTATATAGTAAGTAGTAGTACCCCTGCCGCGGGACCCGCCGCGTTTGCTGTCCCAACCCAGGTTTTTTGGCGTCACTAAAAAGTTTTAAAATATGGTCGAAAGTTTAAACAATATATACTCATGAGTCTTACAAATTCGTGGGCTTAACTAGCATTCACAAAAAAGATACTAAAGTTTAAACAAATATATACTCAATTACTATGAATCTGGTTTCTAAATTGAAGTCCGCCACAAGCCCTATTTCTTTCAAGCGCACCCTTTCGACAAATTACGGTTGTCCCCTTGTTCATGATTAGAAAAATCAGTTAGTGTGTGATCTAGTTTTGTTGTGATGTTTGTAAATACAAGTACCGGTTATCATTCATAACGATTCATCTACAGTACTTACTTGTACTACATCATTGTGATCAACAGTGTGATTTTCGACAGAAGTGCAATCATCGTTATGATTATCATCATCGTTGTCATTACCAGCAGTGTCGTTGCCATTAGTATCATCATCATCACTCGTATCACCGTCATCCTCGCGATCCGGTGACTGAACCTGAAAAGATGTGTAAACCATAAAGCAAATAACTGAATTTCAGAGGGTACGTTTTCAAAGCGTTTGCAAATATATAGAGCAATTAACTAAACAAAGAAAACTTATATTGTATAATTTCGCAAATTACGCTAATTGCGTCCTTTGAGTTATCTACGTAACATTCGAAACTGATCTCTGAAATATTATGATGTCTTGTTTTTATATAACAAATTAAAAACATACAAAAGCTGACAGTTAAGAGTGTGATCTAATTTTATTGTTATGTTTGTATTAAACACCAGTAAGCTATATCATTCACTGAAATTTTGTAGACCTTAGCAGATTCATTTGACGTACTTAGTAGATTATTAGGAAAATCACTTAAGTGAGTGATCTAGTTTTATCGTGACGTTTGCAAATACAAGTACGAGTGATTCATGAAAATTTTGTAGACCATAGAAGATTCATCTACAGTACTTACTTGCACATCATTAGTATTAGGATTGACACCGTAAATATTACCACTGTCGTCAACATTGTGATTTTCGGCAGAAGAATCATCATCGTTGTCATTGCCAGCAGTGTCGTTGTCATTGGTATCACCATCATCACTCGCATCATCGTCATCCTTACGTTTAGGTGACTCAATCTGAAAATATTCGTAAACCACAAAGCGAATAACTGAATTTCAGAACGTACGTTTTCAAAGCGTTTATAAATATATAGAGTAAATAAAGAAAATTTATATTGTATAATTTTCAAATTATGCTAATTTCATCCGGTGATTTATCTGAGAGTCGAAACATATATCTGAAATAATATGGGGCCTTGTTTTGCAATGTAATATATTAAAAAATACAAAAGCTGAATAATTATAGCCCGAACATGCCACACGACATCGCCAATCCCTACGGGCAAAACTGTCATAAACAAACAAAACGTTGTCGACATAACCGTATTGGTCACATTGCCAACGAACCTGTGTAAATCTAGAACATGGATCATGTTCAGATTTAGGTGAAGCCGTATTATAGTGAGAAATCATGGTTTAGAATAACACAGATCTCTATTAAACGTTTAATAGACGCGTAGCAACAATGTTTACCATTATCCTGCATGTCGTACAACATACGGTTTAATCTACAAAACGTGGAGCAATAATTTCGCATTCAAACTCCGTACCTGTCAAGTTTTGTAATGTCTTTTTAAGTTGACCACAAAACTTACGACTCAGTTTCAACGAAAAATCTCCGACCTATGGCGTCGCAAAATACACGATTGTTATCTTCCGCAACAACCAATGCACAACTATCAAAAATTTGAGTGGTGCATCATTTTGAACAAAATGACTCGAGTTGTACACAATAAATGCGTCCATCAATTTTGAATCGAATGTTCGCTGCGTACCAGGGTAGACGCTGGTCTAAAATTATTATAGCATCGGAATCGGTATACTACTATGTTAACATAACAGAAAACGGGTACAATATAGCGGACAATTATACTTTAAATTATTGAAATATAGCAGAGCAAAGATAGTTTAAATCATTGTTTTAGTGCAATTGTCGTTAAGTTAGTAAAACAATTTTGAAAATAAAAGTACAGATCGATTGGGAGAAGAATAATTTATAAACTTACATCGATTGGAAGAAGCACCATGACACTTGAATAGTTTTGATCATCCGTGCATGACGCTGCTAGCGAGCAGAAATCATCTAAAGAAATAAGTAGTAATAACCCCGCCGTGGGACCCAGTGTAAAAGCTGTCCCAACCCAGGTTTTAAGCGTTTACTAAAAATTTCGTACAATGTTTCGAGCAAACCCTTTTCCCTGAAGCCTTGAAATTTTGAATTTAGCTTTACTAGCAATCTCAAAGAACATATTAAATCAGAAAAAATATCAAAAACTCACAATTGTCTGATCAGTGACTTTTTAAATTGGTGATAAAACACGCCACCAGCTGGATTTGTTCCACTCATGTCACTAAAGCACGCCTTTTTGCAGAAATTGCGGTTGTCCCAGTATTATTCTTACCTTAAGCGAGGTTCCAGCTTAGCAACTTTAAAATGCGTCGACTCATTCACCCTGTGCGTTTTGATTCATTCACCTTGTGCGTTTCGACTTAAATTCTTTCACTTTCATTCATGAAGGATGCCCCTTAACATCAATGAAAGAAAGAATTTAAGCTTACTTTGCACGCCATCGTTTTTCTTGCGCAGTGTATATTAAACCTGCAAGAAAAACCTAGGTTTCAATGTTTGTTTTGCTAAACTCTTACCTCAAGCGAGGTTCACTGCTTAGCAACTTTAAAATGCTCGACTCATTCACCCTGTGCGTTTCGACTTAAATTCTTTCACTTTCATTCATGATGGATGTCCCTTAATATCAATGAAAGAAAGAATTTAAGTTTACATTGCGCGACAGAATGAAAGTGAAAGAATTTAAGTTTACATTGCGCGACACTGTTTTTCTTGCGCAGTGTGTATTAAACTTGCAGGAAAAACTAGATTTTCTTAATTGCGTTTCTTGCGAGGTATGTATTAAACCTGCAAGACACTTAGTCTTGGCATTTACCGAGTTCCTGATTCAGAAAAGGAATGGGAACTATTTGATACTAAAACATTTCATACAACTAGAATAGCTTCCTTTTTTCTTCGAAAAATCAATTCTAGACAGATCCTGCTGTTGCCATATTGCACTGGTTTACCAAAACCGTCTAAAACCTGTAGTTTTAACTTGTTAGAATATAGCAGTTTACAGTCTAAAAATTTTATATTTGCAGGCTCGTAGTATAATATGGGTTCCTTTACGTATAAATTTGGAACCAGTGATACCGTTTTTTCAGAGTTGTCTTCAACAATCTGACCACCGATGAAATCACAACGTAACAAGAAAAAATTGGTATAGAGCCACATATCTACCGCCCGTTCTCCAGTAACTGTTCCTTCAACAAAATTTTGGTTTAAACCCAAAGTCTCCTGAAGTCTATTCGAAATATCTTTCATTTTGCTACCGCCAGTGCATTTAATGGTAACCTTTTTAGTTAAATCGTTATAGTTAATTTCAATGAATTTTTTATCTATTTTTGCAATGCTGGACCGTAAATAGTTAATGAAACATTGATTATCGTAACATACCATTGCAGGTATAATGATATCGTGAAATGTTTTAGTATCCGGCGAATAATAGCTTAGCGAGAAATCGCTGTCAGTGATATTAAAGATGGGTCGTGGAATAATAATTTTGGTCAAACCAACTTCAAACTGGTGTAACCCAAAATCTAGAAAAGTTGACAGGTAACAGCCAACTATAGAATCTGTAATATCAGATTCGAGGTAAACGTAAATATTTTCAACCATTTTTCTGATTGATTTATTAAAAATCAGCATATTTATATAAAAAATAATAACATTATAAAAATGTTATTTGAAATACCATGTCTCTGCACTACTGTCATGGTGTAGCAATAATCGGTAAAATTCATAGCTAATCTCAACTTAAACCTGGGTCCGAAGCCAAATTCAGGTTAGGCTTTGAGCTAATTTTTAAAACTGTAACAAAATTAGATAGACGTAAAACAGTTTTAAAATTCTGAAGTCTAAAACTAGCTTCATCCACCGAAAGGAATCACAGCAATGTTATAAGTCTATACTCAAAAAATTTTAAAAACGGTAATTTCTCTTATTTACTGCACATTTCAGGAACTAAGCCAATTTATAACCGATATGTAATGCGAAAGCAAATGGCAACGGTATTCAGTGCAAAATTTTCGCTCGTTTTCTGGCCTTCCAGAATGATACGTGCAATATTCCCCGACAAAGTGACGCTCCAAGAAACGGAAAGGAGGGAAACCTGCTTGTCCAAGTTCAGTTATTTCCAAATTGCGGTACCCGGTTCTGCGTGCGACCATGCTGATCAATGAGGCCTGATCACTACCCTTAGTGCATATAAATGGTTCTGACAGACCATCAAACACCCAGACTAAAGCATCTTCAGCGCGACGAAACCCGTTGCTTGCTATGTCATAGGTTCCATTCATTCGAAGAGCGGAGCTGGAATGAATAAGGAACCTGTGAGTCAGTTGCCTAAGCATCAGAGGTGGTTATACTAATATCTGTATGCTAGGAAATAAGTCCAAGAACGTGATGCAGGAAATATATACTTACTTAAGGCTGATTTCTTGACGGTGGCTGAGTTGAAGTCGACACACATTCGGCGAAAACGTGAAATGGTAAAATTCACCAGAGTGTTTGAATCGAACTGTCAGTTCTGTTGTAACGAACGATCCTTCACCGATATGTGCGGTGTTGAGTAAAACTGCTGCCATATTGAGGAAGTATACAGTTTCTGTGTGCGCGTAATTCTGAATTGTAACCGCCAACAAAATTGCTTGTGTATTGTAAGATGACGAATTTCGCGTTGACAAATCAAACAGTAAATAGGATAAGATGAAGACATAAAACATTGACTTCCTGAACCAGAAGAAACAAGCTCTTTTATAGTGAAACTGCTCCAGAATATTATTGATTAACGTTAACGATCATATTAATTAATCCGATAAAGGAGACACGAGATTGGTACAAGAAGACACAGAAACCACCCCTGAGAGATTATATTGTCATGTGATGTTTGCTAAAGCCAAATTGGTGATGTCAATAGATTACAGAGGACACAATTTCTAAGAATAAAATCCAGATATCAGGTCAAATGCTTGACAGTTGTAGTTAGTACATGGTGCAAAGAGCAATCCAGGGTATATTTATTGGAAAACAATTGTATTTAGCAATTGTTTACGCGATCACTTAAGCAGATTAACACTAGAAACTATGTACGAGGTGCGCTATAAAAGAAGCAGAAATCTTGCACCAAAATGCCAGTTTATTTTACAATTGTTCCGATTGTGACACTCTTTTTGAAGAAATTTAAAGCGATCTACAATTGGTAAGTTACTAACTGTTCCACTTAAGAACATTGCTGTAATTCAGACAGTAGGCCAAAGACATGGTTACTATGTTGCCCTAGCTCTAGGACCCATATTCTCAAATTATACTGAACTATAAAGCTCACCCCTCATTGTTAGAAAGTCACAACAGCTATCACTAAATGGTTATAGGTCCTACACACATTTAAGAATATATACAGGCCTTGAGCATAACAGGCAACATTGAATTCCAAAACATTTTACAAAGCAAAATCACACTACCTACAATCGGTAATCATTTTATACTAAAATTTTGGCCTGAAATGCATCGACAATGTCTCTAAAATGAAGGCATATGGCCTTTTAATTAAGAATAAGTACCACAAAAAGCTTCCATGAGCCACGAAAATTTTCTGAAGAGCCCTGCTCTCACGCAGGGGTCCGAACAATGAACAAACACCACAAATAGCTCCATCAACCACGAGCTATTGCTCAAGAGCACTATAAGTGTGCTCCAAATAAATGTTGCACCATAAATGAACATGGTAGTAGATACAAAATTTTCACAGCTAGGACCAGTAGGAACGCCAATTACCCTATACATAGTACTAAACTACGAAAAGAAATAAACTGACACCTGTAGATGCCAACAAAAACAGAGTTTTGCAACCAAAAGAACACAAGACACTCTGAGCTGTCCGAGATTAAAAAATATAGTTACAGTTTAAACACCGAATTTCCATTATTTCTTGCGCTGAGTCATTAACTTGTTGCTCAGAAGCATCAACTTGCAATTTGCAATTAGGACACATTTCGTATCCTGTAAAATCAACGTTCCCGCGCGCAGGATTATTAACATCAGCAGGCCCCCTATGTTGAATGTCATTGTCCAAATCAACATTTTCAAAATCCCCATCCCTTGAAGTATTAGAATTTCGATTTTCAGTGTTTTCGATATCAATGCGAGGATCACCATTTCCACCACCTTCCGCTACCACACCCCTGAAATTAAACATACCCTTCCTCTTACTTCTGAATTCTCGAACAACGCGTTTAAAGAATGCAAGCAAGGGATATATCCTAGTTATACTCAAATACAACGTTCTATAACATATTTATCTACGCAATTTTATAATTCTCTATGCATACGCATATACAGACGAAATCCGAAGGCTCTATCGACGAGTATAGCTAGGATTCAAAACAAGTAATGCCTAGGTTACAATTTGACTACTGGGACTTTTTTCAAACTGCCATCATCATTTATAATAGCTTTACGCAGAAAATGCAGCAATATTTTCGCTTTATTTCTATATGCTTTTGGAAATAAATTAATGACATCGTCGAAAGATTGCTGTTGTTCGTTTACTAGTTCAGGTCTTACAAGATCGTAAAGCTGCTCTGCTTTTTCGGATACTGACAAATTTGAATTTAAAATTTGGAAAGCCTTTTCTTCAAAGGCAGACGGGTTTTCAGGCAAATTAGGCAAAAGACCGTCTTTGATTAAGTAATATTTAGACATTATACAAAAGTTTTCAGTAAGGGTAGTGCAATTTTAATAATCTTTTTAATAATGGGTAAATGTTTAAAAATTAATCTTTTCTTCGCGGCAACTGAGGTCGTTTTTTGGCTAGTTTCAGTGACAGATTGCGATGTCGTTTGATGTAGTTACGATCTGCCTTTGAAAATTCAAGGTTAGTATTGACAAAGTTATACGCTATTTCAGTCAAAACTTTTACCAGAGCAGGGTGCGCAGAAATAAATCGTTTCGCTTTTTCTTGATTAGAAATATGAGACAAAATATCTAAATTATCAATATTTGATATAACAACCAAAGACATATTTTTAATATTTAAGTTATCGTTAATCACAAGCTATATATAATTACGGTGGTAACTTTAATTTATTACAATACAAAGATTTCTTGAACTGAATCTGACGGAAGTGATGTTCTAAATTTTAATAGCGGGTGGCTGTACGGACACAAATTTACCCATAGAAAACCAAAAGGTTTATCTTGAATAACTCGCTCGTAGACGTCAACAAATTTTTTCGATTTGTTAGGCAGTATGCTTTGGCCGAGAGTGCTGATTTGCCGTAAATCTCTACGGCAAGACATTAAAAACATATGAGTCATTTGCCTACTTATCAGCACGCTATATTTACCTTTCAAAAATAAACCCTGGAACAAACACAAGGTAGTAATGTTTCGATGGTGACTGTAAATTTTAAAAAGGCGCATGCATTCAACAGAATTGATAACTTCATGTTGAAGATCACCAAAAATTACTGCTGTATAACCGTTTGCAAAATATTCACTGTCCTCAATCACTTCCGTCGGTAAAACTTTATGAAATATAATATTAGACAGAGCTAATTTTAAGTTATCGTACGCAGGTTGATACACGTCATAGCAGAACAAAATTTTGTTAAATTTATTGACAAAACAATCCTCAGTCAAAAGTCTAAAACAGAGTTCTGTTTTACCCGACATCGATTCGCCTACAATAAGAATTCGACTATTTGGACTTATCCGTAAATCTGTAATAATCTCTTTTTTAAAAAAAGACATGTTTCTTCCTGCGTACGAGTTACTGTTAGATTTATATTGACTAGATATTAAATTTTAATTATCAGAATGAAGCAGCGCGGGAGCTGCTTCATGCGTGGTGGCTGTCCCCCCTACCACCTCCCCTCCCTCCGCCCCCATCGCCCCCCGCCCCCCCCGCCCCCCCCCCCCGAAAAGGGAGAGGGAGAGAGGGGAAGGTAGGGAAGCAGGAGGTGAGGTAGGGATGAACACTTCATGGTCACAACAGTCCAAGAGCAGCCTGTACATGAACCACTGCAGTATATTAAGTGACCATAGCCTTAATTTCTTTCAAATTGATAACATTTCGTTACCCTTTACATTATTATCATAATATGCCTTATTCCATTTCTCCAAGAGATGCATCCTTAAAACTGACTGCTAGGGACATGCGTTAGTATCCGGTATATTTTGTAAATCAAAAAAGGAACACAAAATATACCATATACTAACACATGACCATAGTAGTAAGAAGTCAGTTTTAAGGACGTATTCTCTTGGAGAAATGGAATAAGACATATTATAATAATAATGCTAGGGGTAACGAAATGTTATCAATTTGAAAGAAATTAAGGCTGTGGTCACTTAATATACTGCAGTGGTTTATGGACAGGCTGCTCTTGGCCTGCTGTAACCATGCTGTCAGAACCTAACTTCGGAAAGCTGTTGTACCAGACCCTTATGATGATATGGTGCACCGAGAAGTGATGTTCAGTCATAAGGCTTTCGCCGAAGACCTTGCGTACCACAGCCAAGAATGCACCAGTATCATCAGGTCTGTACGTAGCTAACAAATCTTAGTTGTTAACGATACAAACATGACGAATACACGCATACACATTTGCAAACACAAACAAACACACACATAACGACTAGCTTATACTTAATTAGTGTACGTTGGAGTTCTATTCGACTGGAAGACGAGGTTCGTTGATTCTTCGCATAACGCATACAGGATCGTGTCTTCAGCCACGGGATCGCTGAAGGTTAGTTTAATCTTAAGATATCCAACGGCAGGTTTTTCGACGAAAGATGTACAACCACTTGAGTTCGACGCAGTTAAATCCGCTATCCAGATCGTGTAGCCAACAGGATAATCGTTGTAGCTTATATCGATATTGCGGTTAATAAAACCTAGTCCTCTGAACATCAAGAAATAAGCAAATGCAAAATCGTTGTCGGCAAATTTCGAATGAAGAGCTTCGGTGGTGAAAACAGGAGTCTCGTTTTTATAAAGCGAAAAATTTGACACATTATTGTGGACAAATTCGAACGGGTTCAATGTGATGTCAGTTCCATCGGCAGCACCCTTCTTTACCTATAAACACATAAACTCTTTTAGGCATGCTACTTGCTGGTATAAGTGTCCATTGATGACTGGTATCATTCTTACGAATGACATGCTCATAAAGGGTGTGTCTGAGCGTAAGAATTATGAAACGGTTTGCAGAAAGCAATTTATTTTGTTCAGAAAGTGCGCTGCTTGTTGGTTTTATGAAATTACAAAATAGCTGAATTTTATCAATTTGAATTGTATAAGATTTTCCTTTTTCCCCAATAAGACAAAAGTTATGAGGCTGTCGTGACAATTTTACTTGAATTTCAGAGTCGGAAGGTAGAGAGCGCGTCGAGTTAAAAATTGAATTCAGTGGTTTAATATACAGGTTGACTGTTTGTGATTCCTCAATGTAAGCCATTCTTTGACTCATTCCAACGTTTGAGACAAAGTCGTTAAAGCTGTAAGCAGTATCTTTGAAAAACAGGGACGACTGGAGCACTGTTTCTTTAACACCCTTTTCAAGGTTCGTTAAAGCTAAGACGTAATTCATATAAGCAAAATTAGAAGCATCTGGAGTAACTTTAATATTGTTTATTGAAACCTCAAAGTCTGAAAATAAAGAATTTCCAAACAAGTTGCAGGGAGCAACCTTTTCGTCACCTTTGATTGGATTCAGCTTATCATCAAGAACCTTTACGTCAACTAGAAGAAAAATGGAATTTAACTCAACACACCAATTGGGATCTTTCTCAAGTCGAAACGTTAAAGTCGAAGTCTTTGAATTTGGAAGCCCTGACATAATTGTGAATTCTTTTAACGTGCTTTCTTCAATAACATCTTGGACCAAGGGTGATTGACCCCAGGCTAAACTATCAACGTTACAGATCTGGGAAGCCAATCGAGTTGCGTTAACAGACGACGACATATTAGGAAATGATAAATGAATAGTAATTTTCATGTTTATAGTACATTAAACGTTAAAATAAATTATTTTTTGGTACGCTTTGTTTTTCTTTTTACTATTCGACGAGGTTTGTTTGTCCGTCGTTTAACAACTTTTGGTTTAGCAACAACGTTAGGCGTCTTCCTTCGCCTGCGACGTTTTTGCAACCGAGCAGCACCAACTTTACCGCCACCACCGCCGAACTTTATTGGAATACAAGCTTGACGGTACTTAGCCATGTTATATAAACCAGGAGCAGAAAACATACTATGTTCGAAATCAAACAAGTAAGTTATATATATCTACGTTGACCAGGGTGCAACCGGAATTACAATTTACCGGAACCGGAACCGGAACCGGAATTTGAAAATTTTACCGGAACCGGAACCGGAACCGGAAAGTGAAAAATGCATTTCACCAAAAATTTCATTTTAATCTTATTTTTTGCTCTATTATTTGTGAAATAACCTTAGTCGAACATAGGTATTTATTTTATTTGTTGTATTTTAGATTTTCGTCGTCGACTGAAGTGAAATCCACCATTAATGGCTTATATTCGGAATACAAGTGGCTTTCTAAAGAGATTCTTAAAGATTAGCAAAGTTAAAAAAACGGCCAAATTATAACACCGGAATTTTTAAATCCGGTAAAAATTTACCGGAACCGGAACCGGAATTCCGGTTGCACCCTGACGTTGACTTAATAATAATTAAATTACACGTGCCCGCTTGGGAGGAGTAGGAATGAGTGACTGTTCGTCCGGTTTTGCAACTTTGACCAACTCCTGGGTGTAAAAATTACGGTTCAATATTTCACCCATGCTATTTGCAAAGCGATATGTTGTAGGATTTGTTTGAAGTATCTGACTTACAGTGTAAACTTCGCTAGTGAAGGTAGGATCATGACCACGAGTGAAAGGTGTCTTTTTTATTTGAACGCGAACATGATCTCCGATGCTAAATTTATGGGTCGATTTAGTCGCTTTCTTATCAAAAAACATATTGCGATAAATTTCACCTTGATTTTCGGGAGTGACTTGGGCTGGCGATACGCCTCCAAGAACTCGCATCTTTCGGTGGTTTAAACCATTTATTATTTTATCTAAATTGTTAATATACCTCCATGAACGATTATTCATGCAAAATTTGTAAATTACACTTTTTAAACTCCGAATTGTTCGCTCGCTTTGAGAACTTTTAATATTAGGGTCAGTTGTAAAAAATACTGAAATGTGTTCATTTTTAAAGAATTCCAAAACAATTTTGTTTTTAAATTCTACGCCATTATCTAAATTTACAGCATCGGGTTTTCGACCTGTTGCAAATATAGAAGCAAACGCTTCCTTTACTCCAAGGGCAGCTTTTGACTTTAGAGGCCTACACCATAGAAATCTCGAAAATTCATCAACACAAACTAACACAAAAGCAAATTTTGAATTATAATTTTTCAAAATGCTCATGTCCATTAAATCGCATGACCAGCATGAATCGAGACTGGCCACGATTTTTCGCCTTAGAAATTTTCTAACGGCTTTTCTTGTTCTTGTGTACAAGGACTGAGAAGCAAGCCAATTAGCTACTTGCGATTTCGTTATCGTTCTATCTTGTTGTCTGGCAGCTTTATACAAGCGATCAACGCCTGCAAAAGCAGCTCCGGATTCAGGCGAATACCAAAGAGAACTAAGTAATTTTGAATGAGACATTAGTGAATTTTTTACAACTGACACATCAACTTTATTAAATACTGTTGAAAATAATAATTGTTTATCGATTAATTTTTTGCAAATTATCAACAGTTATCGCATCATATACTTCATCAATGTTTAGAGAAATTCCTCGAGTGGGTTTAACCAATACTTCACCTTTCTCGTTTCGTAAATATTGTGTTTTCGACAAATCCATCACTGGAAGGAAAAATCGAATGTCGACCAGATTGCCACCGAAACTGTTGTTGACAAAAACGGGTCGAACAACCTTCACTCCCCGTCTGCGCTTTAGTTCGCTGGTTGAACTTATTACAATGTAATTTTCTGGAAGAGCATATTTCATATCCTCGTTTTCACACAAATTAGAAGTTGGTAAGGATGTACTAGGATTGCGTTTCTCTTGAAAACCAGTTGGCTGAAATTCAGTGATCACTTCGTCTTCCAACCTAGACATCTTCGGTGACACATTGGGCTTTTGTCGAGCATCAGAACTTGGCTTTTGTCGTTTCTCTGCCATTTTCCCAAACACAAGCTGTGATTTTAGCGATGCAAACCGTGCTTATATAGCCCAAGATTCATTAGAGTAATTTGTGCTCACTCGTAAAAATTATATATTTGTGCACAAGGTATTCTTAATTTAGGCTACAGTCAATTTTACAAACGTAATTTGTATAATTGTTTCAAAAACACAATCAAAATGTACAGTAAGTTTGCGTTTAAATACCATTTTATTCGTTCAAAAAGTTAACTACAGTCCAAATTATACACTATTAACCAAAAATACATCTTAAATCAGGTTCATAGCTTATATCTGGGTCAAAGGTTGACTAAGCCTAATTAAACTCGTTGTATCGAAACAAATGTTACAAAATATCCGACGAATTACCTTAAATTAACGTATCGAAACTATCCTGACGTAGGCTATAAAAGCAGCGTTAGTGCACTGCTGCCATCAGTTCGACATGGATTCGGAGAAGCAAACTGAAGATTGAGAACGTCAACTAAAGCGAAAGCGAACTGAAGACTGCGGACAAAAAATCGATGTGTTCCCATTTTTCACAATAACTTCAGTTGAGGAACGCTCAAGCAAGAAATTTCGTACAAAGATCTATGACTATGCGGTAACTTTTAAAAATTTAGATCAATTTGATATGGTGAAGCTGAACGAGCAGCTCTACAAAATTCTCAGCGATGTTTTTTCATACATAACACAAAACATCAAAGGGCATGATTACTTTCGAATAGTTATTCAGAGTCCTAGCTTAGAATATCCCATAAGCATCCCGTATATTAAAATGGATGATTTTTCATTGGAAATCGTGTTGGACAAAATAGAATCCACGCTCAATTCGAACGAAAGTCTATTCTTGGACAAAGGATTAAAAATGAACATAACCCACACCGAGTTTCCAACAGCTGGTTCCGGAAAACGAAGGAACCCAAGTGACTACGAAAATTTTGAAACTTATCTCAAACATAAACGAAGTATCGTTCAAATCCCAACACAAAATAATTGCCTTGGAATAGCCATTCTGTTAGGAATATTTCTTATTAATAACTGTAATGCAGGAAGAACTACAAAATTTTTACGATCGCTATTGTCATCTGAAGGAGCAATCACAGTTAAAAATCTGTACAACGACTGTAACGTAGCCTATGACAGGCCTTGCGGTATTCCTGAGCTAATAAAATTTCAACAAAATTTGCCCGGTTACAGGTTGATTTGTTCGACGAATTAAAATCAGTCATTTTCGAAGGAGAAATCGCCGAAAAATGTAAGACTTTGTACTTTCTACTCCATAACGGGCATTATGACTTAATAAGATCTATTACAGGATTTGTTCAGAGTAAAAACTTTTGCCAGCTATGCATTAAACCATATGATAGTATGCATAAATGTACAAAAGCCTGCTCACTGTGTCACAGAAATACATGCAAAAACAAGTCTTTAGAATCGACACCGTCATGTTGCGTTACCTGTGGAATGGTTCTGCAATCAGATGAGTGTATACGCAATCACATTATTAGTGACTGCAGTAAATATACAAAGTGTACTCAATGCAATAAAACGATTTTGAGACAGAAAACTCATCACTGCAGACAATATTACTGTTCGACCTGTCGAACTTGGGGACACCCAGCGAGTCATAAATGCTACATGCAGGTAGTAAAGTTGACTAAACGAAAAGATAATGTCTACATTTATTTTGATATTGAGTCAATGGCTAATGAAGTAACTGGAAAGCACACGCCAAACTTAGTTGTGGCTAAAGAGGAAAACCAGAACGAAATCATCTTTAGAGGAGAACAGTGCATTGGCAATTTCATGGCTTATCTGATATCGAAGAGCAAGGCTTTACCTCATCATGAGTTAATTGTCATTGCTCATTATTTGTCAGGATATGACTCGTATTTTGTATTAAATTGGTTATACAAAGAAGGGATCTTACCAAAAAGTGTCATCATTAAAGGGACTAAGTTTATGCTGCTTGCAATTGGTAAGAATATAAAATTTTTAGATAGTTATAACTTTTTCGCTTGTTCTCTTCGAACTCTCCCAAAGAGTCAATTTTTCGACTCAACTTTGCAAAGGTTGGTTTCCCCACGCTCTAAACACAAGACAAATGCAAAACTATAAAGGTAAATTTCCTGATAAAACTTTCTTTGAATCAGGTAGATTGGATGCAGATACTCGGCAACTATTTGAGCAATGGCGGGAAAACGAGAACAAGACGTTCCATGGTAAGCTTTATAGCTTACAGGAGTCATTAGAGGCGTACTGTGTTGACGATGTTTTGGTGTTGGAGACAGCGTGCAAAAGATTTAGAGAAATGTTTTTCGAAACGAGTCAAATTGAAGTATTTGCAAACAGTTGTACAATAGCATCAGCTGTATCACTCGTGTTTCGTAGAAATTATTTGAAAGAAAATACATTGGCTGTAATAGGATCAGTCAATCCAGATAAAGTGCGAAAGCACTCGAAACAATGTGAACAATGGTTAGCGTACGTTTCTCATAACGAAAGAATCGAGTTGCAATCAGCAAAGCGGGGAGGTGAAAAAAAAATTTATAAATACTTTGTTGATGGTTTTTGCGAGTCGAACAATACAGTTTACGAATTCTTAGGATGCTACATACATGGGTGTGATAATTGTTACGATGGTAATTTGTACAACACATTCTTGCACAAACGGATGAATGTTATACGACAAACAACGATAGAACGACTCAATTATATTGAAAGCGTGGGGTTTAACGTAACAACAATATGGTCACACGAGTGGGAAGACATGGTTCGTAAAAATTCAACTATTACTGCATTTCTGCAAACTCAAGATATCGATCGGGATGTACTAGATGTTCGATCTGCTCTGCGTGGAGGTAGAGTAACTACAATGATGGCTGCATACAAGGTTAAAGGTGATGAAAAAATTTTCTACAAAGATGTCAATTCATTGTACCCATATATTTTAAAAACAAAAGAAATGCCGATTAAGTTTCCTAAAATCATAACTGAAAATTTCGAGCCCATTGATAATTACTTTGGGTTGTTGTACTGCAAGGTTTTACCTCCAAACACCGCGCTATTTGGGGTGCTTCCATACTCTGACAATTCAGGCAAGCTGATATTTCCTTTGTGCCATCAGTGCGCAATGGACACCGTCAACCAACCATGCTTTCACGAAGATGACAAGCGATGTCTAAAAGGTGTCTGGACTCATTACGAGTTAAGTTATTCATTTAAACGCGGATATAAACTAATTGATCTTTATGAAGTGTGGCATTTTGAGAAACATTCGTCAGAAGTGTTCAAAGGGTACATTAATAATTATTTAAAGTTAAAAACCGAGGCATCTGGCTTTCCGTCGAGCTGTACATCAAACAAGGAGAAGGATAGTTACATACTGAAATGGCAGGAAGTTGAAGGAATCACGCTTGATTTCAACAACATAAAGAAAAATCCAGGTATCCGGTCAATTTCTAAACTTGCTCTCAATAGTTTGTGGGGAAAGTTTGGTCAAAATATGAATTATGGTAAATCGAAATACGTCAGTAGCTACGAAGACCTTGTTAAATTTTTGGCGAACCCAAAATATCAAATTGACGATGTATGCCTGGCTGGACAATCCATGATGCTGATAAACTACAAGCTAAAGAGAAAAACAGAGGTTCCTGCTCCGTTTTCAAATCTACCAATCGCATGCTTCACGACGTCACATGCAAGGCTCCATCTGTTATCGTTAATGGAAAAGGTAGGTGTCATACTATTTTTTCCAAGTGAAACATATTCATTATTTTTAATATGTAGTGGTATATTAGTTATACCAGTTGCAACTTGAAAAAATTCTTCTTTAAGGTTGGAAATAATTTGCTGCATTGTGACACCGACAGTCTTGTATACGTCAGCAAAACAGGTGGCTCCGAGCTGTCTGAATCAATATTTCTCGGCGATCTCAAGAACGAACTAGAAGGCAACTTTAGCCCACAAGCATACATTTCCGAATTTTACTGCACGGGCGCAAAAAGTTACTGCTACAAAGTAGTCGATGGAAGTCAAGAAACCCGCGTATTCAAAATAAAAGGGTTCGTACTAAATTGTCAGAACCGTGCAGTTGTAACGGAAGACGCATTCAAAAGTCTCATTGGAAGTCCCACCAATGAGCTTTTCCTCAGCAACTTCACAATTCGTCGAGCTAAAGGCAGTGCTGAAGTTTTCAGTACAACCACTTCGAAGAAACTTAAATTCACCCTTAACAAGCGCTTGCTATGCAAAGATTTCACCACTCGATGCATCGGGGATAAGCTTGTAACGTTAGACAAGCTAATCGACTTCAGCATCTAATTGTATTTGTCAAACTTAATCAGACAACATGCAAATTGACCTACCCTCCCAAATCAACTGTTTAATGCAAGCAAACGGTTATGGATTATAACTACTTTGGTTTAACTACTATCCGTGAAGCAAAGATTATTCTCGTGTCTTGAGTAATAATTGTTTCCTGAGCATTTTTTGTAATGTAAGGTATATAAATAAACGTATTATTAAAAACTATACAGCAGATTTACCTTTCTTGATAACTTTCACAATAACACAATCACTATCATTATCCGACAACACATCCGAACCATACATCATTACGCCTCGTTTTTGTTTCGTCAAGATTTGCTTACCATATTGTCCACTTTCGGAGGACATTGACGATGCTAAAACAATTACCCATATTTCTTAAATGTAGTAAATGTAATGCATTCATTTCAAAACACAATAATTCTAGATCTAAAATATTTAAGAGAATCGTCTATCAAACTCAGTTATTAAAAACAGTCGTTGTTCATTACTCAAGCAATTCACGAACTCAATGAAAAAATAATTGTAGAACTGATCCTCGCCATGGAAACGCCGCCCGTAATCGTGTGATTTTTATTTATGCTGCTTATGCTAGATACAGGCACGGTTACTACTCGTTTCTCTACTTGTTTGCTGCTCGCCGCATAGACAACAAAAATCTTATATCAAGCTAAATTATGCTGTAAAATGCCGTTGTTCATTGCTCAAACCCAATGTTAGTCTGCGAACTCAAAAGCATTAACGTAAGTCCATATGTACCTTGGCTGACACTAATCGTTTTAGTTTCAATACCACTTTCTGTTTTGTCTGAAGTAACGATGGCTTCGGTATTTGGATCAGGTTCAATTTTGACTGGTTTGCAGCTGACTGTCATCAACTGATCGAATTGACTTTTTGCTTTTGAATCATTACCGGCATTGTAGCCAACGCAACTGTTAGCCGCAGTGTCACCAATACCAATCGTTCCATTGCCTACATAAATGTTAAAAAACTGTGCAATCAATCATACATAGTCTTAACATTATTTAGAAAACCCTTTAGCAACGTACATAAAACTGTGCAATCAGTAATGCAAACTCTCACTGTGCTGTTAGTAGTGCATAGCCTCAACTTATTACAAATGTATTTGAAAAACTTTCAATTAGACATGCTCCGTTTATTAACCCAAAATATTTCTTAGTTACACAAAAAGATAAGCAATTTATATTTTAGACTCACATAACAATTGCATTTCACGACCACTATTGTTTGTATTTTCTTCATCACCGATGACTCTATTAACGCTTGGGCAATGGTTGATTTGGTCGTCGGAATCATCACCATCATGCATTGTGCTGTCCGTGCGATTTGCCGGCGCACCATCAATGTACTGCTATAATAATTGCGATATAGCTGCAAGCGTTTGATCTTAAACTAGACTAGTGTCGATTCTAAAACAAAATGTATTCCTGAACAATAATAAGATGTAGCCATGAGTATGGTTAACTTCGCGTAAAGCAACTCACCAACATTTAAGTTGTAGTTTTAACATTATGCATATCAATGCAGACAAAGATCTCAGTGAATTTGTAACCGTGCAACAAAGTAAGCTATTACCAACTTTCGAATAACTGTATCAATAAACATTAAATGTCTTACAATACATTCGTACGGAAACCCATAACGATGGGCCAGTGATCGCCACTGTATTAAACAACACGTACTGTATCGAAATTCGATTCGTAAACTTGCATCGAACTCATCACTCACGAACGCAGCTGGTGTCCATCTAAAGAAAATCGAATGTGTAATCTAAACAGTTCACCATCTAAACGAATGAAGACGTGTTACTCTGGTAAAAAATTAGAAGCTAACTGGGTACTAATGTTAATGTGGATCAACAAAGACAAACGGTTACAATAACTAAAGAACAAATCGGTCAATTCATTGATCGTACACAGTATTACGCGTCAGCGTCTTCAATCGAAACAAAATTTTTTGCAGCACCACTTTGTAATTTTGGACTTTATTGAAAACGATTTTAAACGAGCTGCGAGAGAACTTACGGGGCCATTTTAACAAAAAAGTTAACTCCATCAATTTCACAGAACAACGTGTACGAATCGTGTTGAGACACCAATATACATTTGCCACTGGTTTGCAGGTGGTCCATGCTAATTGCGACCGAATTAACAGGAACTTCAACAACTCGGCTTGGAACGTATACGATGACGCTTGCCAACAATTTACTATCAAAAACTTGACCCGTTACGTCAACCTGAAGCTACGTTTATGTGTTTACTGTTTTATTTAAATGTACCAATTGTTTTCTAATATTCCAAACTTACAATAGTGTTGTAGGTGTTTTGAAATATCAAAGACGCACACAATATTTACAAAAAATATTTTATCTGGATTAACAAATATGGGACCTTAAATGAAGCATGCTCAAACAAATACAAATAAGCTTACGCCAGTTGGTATCAACAACATTGCAGTAAGATCATTCACATCAAGAGACGTTTGAGGCGCGTTGCCATCAATTGTTAATGCAAAAAACGGTCTATAAAAAGTACACATTTAAAAAATTTTCTTCAAAAGTTTTCAATATTTCTCAAGTTTTTTTGCTTTATGAAAGCTACAAAGCAATTGAAATAAATCTTATTAAAGATTTGATAGCAAAATGGCTTTTGTTACTTTTATATAATTTTAAATGTCAGTAAAACAGGCAGTCACTTTTTGGACGCAATGCGATCCTGTAAATCTGGTAAGCTTAACATTAAACTAATGTTTAATTTATTAAGGTTCAGTCACGTGACACCCACCATAGCTTTAGCCAAAACTATAATTTAGGTATGCCTATATGCAGCACTTACATTCTAACGCGAAAAAATTATTCAGCCGCAAAAAATGGAACGGCAATGCTGCCGAATGAAACTGTTCATAACCAATACGCATAAACGGCAAATTAAATTTCTGATTTACTATAAACATTATTTACGGGATAATCTATTCAACAATATGTATTCAATACTAAGAGCACTGTAATACTAGTATATAAAGTGCCCCTAATCGGGCCATGGAAACTAATATGTTTTACCACTTTTTCTAAATCGAGGCATGTAAAGGTTCGAAACAAGTTTTAGCCTTAGGCTTGTCCAAAACTCCTTTAATTTTCAGCTAAAGAAAATGCTATTTTTGTTGTGCAGCAAATTTCGTATCGCAACAAAGTTGAGCTCCCATTTGCAACCAAGCTGCGCAACGCGAGTACGAAAACATATTCGCAACTGAACATTACAAATCAAAATATATACAGCCTTTCAGATTTGAAATAAAAATATACAATAAACATGCGTGAACTATATAATTCTTTACGAGCTTAGGACAACGATCGAAGATCTTTCTCTTGTAAAATTTTTTAACAAAGTTTCCGGGAATTTTGGTATAGTAATCTTTTGCAAATGTTCTAAAACTTCAGAAACATGCGTTATTAATTAGGTTACTTTGCAATTTCAATGCAAACTATCTACCAATGTTTAATCAATACTGCCTAAAAAAGAACATTAAAAATATATCTTTGACAATAGTCGACGGCTTTTGCGTATATATTAAATTTAGCAATCTCGCTCGGTTGAACGCTTTTTTCGTCGGAAGCACGTATACTTGTTGCTGTCACAATTTTTATCAGTACAAAAAACTGCGATAAAGTTATTACTATTGCCATCATGATAGTCTCATCATTGTAATGGTTATGAAACGCACTTTCATGCTGGATTTCGGACTCTGAACTCTCTCGTAAAGCACACATCACTTTTGAACTCTATATAAAAGCATGACGCTAAAGTTTGTTATAGCAGGGTTTAACTATGGAAATTTACCTCAGGCTATTAAGTCTTTGGCTGAGAATCGTCGTCATGCCGGTAAAAATTTTGTCGGGAATTCCGGTAGATTTAGTATGTAGTGAAATTTTTGTACTTTGTAAAGCTTTTGCCTCTAATTGAGTGTATATGTGACTCTTACGGAAACTAAACACTTGTGAGATTTTTGACCAATGTTCTAAGCCTAAACTTGAGCAAAAAAATGTAATCTAGAATCTAAACGGACTCTTTTATAGATCCACGATAAATCTGGACTCCCCTTAAAGTAACATGGGCCAGATTTTTTTAAAAAGACGCATAAAACTAAATTTCTGGCAACATTTTGCAAGTTTTAAAAACATACTCCTATGTTGCGAATGGAAAGTTTCAGCGCAACGCTTTTCACAGTGTGCTGCATTACAAAATTATATTATTTTCGTATCACGAGATAAATTCTGGTAACTTTAAAGTTGCGAATATGTTTTCGTACTCGCGTTGCGCGGCTTGGTTGCAAATGGGAGCTCAACTTTGTTGCGATACGAAATTTGCTGCACAACAAAAATAGCATTTTCTTTAGCTGAAAATTAAAGGAGTTTTGGACAAGCCTAAGGCTAAAACTTGTTTCGAACCTTTACATGCCTCGATTTAGAAAAAGTGGTAAAACATATTAGTTTCCATGGCCCGATTAGGGGCACTTTATATACTAGTTTCATAACTTTACAAAAGCAACACCAATTGCTGTAGGGTTCAGCTCATCAATGTTCTGGAAAAGCTACAATGGAGTATTGCGTAGAAATTAGCAATTTGATGAAATAATAGTATTTGGTTCAAATTAGCAGACAAAACAATGAATCATTTGTTTTTTAAAACGGTTTGTGCAAAAAATACTACTGATCTCAAAATCCAGTTGAACTAAAATTGAAATTTTTAGAAACGCTCTTTCATCAACTCAACACTTTATTTCGCAAAATAAGAAGAGAAAAATTAACGCTAAATGTTTCGAAAAGTAATGCAAACATAGAATAATTATAACCAGAAACTGAAAAGATGCAGGAAAATGTACGAAATAATAAACGTTCTGGACACAAAGTGTACAAAATTTATGTTGGCCTGGTCAACAGTTTTCTACTAGATTTTTATGGTTAGGTTTACATAAACATAATTAATTTTGAAAAGTAATAAAGTACACTGTAAAAATATAAGTTTTGACAAAGATTCTTTAAGTACTAAAGGCTAACTGTCTTATTTACACAACGCACTAAAAATATATTCACCATTCAAGAAATTATGTCTTGAATAGAAAATCTACATAAATTTTGAATGTACATTAAATTGCCGCACGTGCCACATGCAGACAGTGTTTTAGTACTCTTCTGGCAAGGGACAACCGGAGTTCTGCCTGGTACTACAGCACATAATAGACCGCGGACTTATGCACCAGTCGGCAATTACCCGGACGTAGGAACCGGAAAGTTATGCAGTAAATATTTTATATTTTATAAATGTTGTGCCCTTAGCTTGTTTGTTTATAACTAAATTTACCTTTCATAGCTTTGACTTGTGCGCCTTGACTGAATTTCATGAAATAAGGTTTGAGATGAATTACTGTTGTAAATGCCTTCGCTCTTTGTATTAACATGCTTTCGTATAAATTCAATGATCGAAGAACATACGGAATTGGTTCTAAGCCAAGCCTGTTGGTCACACAGTATTTCGGTGTAATATCTTTCGCTAACTGAGATTCGCACTGACGACAAATCTGAACATTACATTCTAGTTGCTCTGTGATAAGGCTATTCAATTTTCTGCGAATTTCTTGATCACAAATAGAGTTTTCTCTAAGCGTCGTAAGCTGAGATTGTTCAAATAACATTAAACAACAAACACAGGAAAAAACTGGATAATCTTTCAAACGAGCTACAAATCGAGTTATTTGTTTTTCGTGTTTCAGTAGTAGTTGATACTCGCAAAATTTCGGACGGTCTATACCATTATCGGTTGGTTCTTCTTGGAATAGTTGCAATTGTTCTCTGTTGAAGATGTTTTGAAGTTTATACAGCGCGGTATAATCAAGAGTTTCCAGAACAGAGTCTATTGCTAGCAAACGAATGGCCAATCTACGTATATCATAGTATTTGCGAACTACTGTTCTAAGCTTCTGATAATGTGTCGACAAACATCTTATAGTACTCAATGTGTTCGTGCAAAAATGTTCAAAGCTACCTCCGTATACGTTTTGCTTTCTTGCCAAACCGCAGATATTACAGCGTTCTAAATTTACTATAGATTCAATCACGTCTTTGGCACCAAAGCTCAAACAAAGAGGCTTCAGTGTTCGATGAAGGTCGATAGCCCAATATTCTGGTATGGTGGAGTGGCAGGACATATCACAATTTCGCCAGATTCGCGTGTCATCAATGTCAATTCTTTGTATTCTCGCGTAATTAGTAACATTAGCTGTAACACTATTATGAAATTCGCTACGGTAATCATTGCTATCACCGGCACGACGTAACAAATTGAAAGCTTCATTAGATTTGACGTGGATCTGTTGACCACCATAAGCAGTACGCAGCGCCCGCTCTGTATTTATAGGCAAGCAAGACTGCTCAAGTACATTTCGACGAGATTCTTCAGCACATTGCCAAGTTTTTGCGAACCGAAACTGAGCTTGAATAATTTTCTTAAAACAAGTTTTTTGCTCAGCTAATACCGAATTCAGTACTTTTGCAACCGTAACTCGAAGTTCAGGCGTAGCGGATTTCTCTTTTACAAGAGTTGCATATTTCAATGCTGATTTAATAAGATGGTGTAGATAATACATTTTCCATCTTAAGCTTTTAGATTGAAAGTGATCGAAACATCCCTTTCTGGCATATTGAAGTCGCCGCGAAAACTCTGCTGTTGTTGAATTAATAGACCCTGGCAAAAGAAAATTCCGGATTTTTTTGCCTATCGGCAAATGGTCAAAACAAGATTTGTAACATTCTAAAAAACACATTATATCAAACTGTTGTCCGATGTGTACCACCTTGCCGTGTTTTTTTGTTCCACATGCGGATTGCGCTTAGCACGTAACCTATCAGCCAATCCCTGTTTCACGGCATCCGGCAGTGTCACATAGTATAGACGATTGTAGAACCTCTTACGATTTGCAAGATTATTGTCAAAACCTAAAGCTCGACGAAAGTTTTTTCTCTCAGCCGCGCTTAGCTGTTCATATGAATGCTGGAGCGCCTCAAGATTTCCAAAATAACAATTTTCAATAAACCCGCCACCGACACGTATTACGGCTTCAAGTGATGCATTGTCGAGGCACGATAACTGTTTGATCACTTGCGGCCCAGTAACAGTCAATGTGTTCTGCGTGCGTGAAATTACTGGTGGTTTTGTAACATCTACCATAACAAATGAATGCTTTGGAAGTTTTCTACTAACCATATTATTGGGTACCAGCAAATTCTGATGACATTCGTTTGCATTTCCATTGCTTTCTGATTCTTGGCATACTTCTAAATTTAAAATAACCCACCATTAAATCAGGGACCGGCACATCAAATGTATGTAACACCTGTCATCAGTTAGGGACTATGTAAAATTCAAGGGCGGAACGTTTTTCTGTTAACTTCAATAGTGTAAGCTTATCCGTTTGACATATTTTTGCTTATGCTTAGGAATATGCCTATACTGCTGAAAATCATGCTAACCATAAAAGGTATTCTTAACTGTTTTCCCATTTTAGGCACATCTTTTAAAATGTTTGTAAACAACAAACCGGAAAATGTATTGCTAGTGTGGCAAACCGCTATGAGTTTGGGACCAATGACAATACTTTTTGGAAAGACGAAAGCGTTTTGTACTTTTAATACAATTGCGCGAGTAATCAGGGAAGGGCCACGAGGGGACTGAGCCCCCTTGCAAGTTTTGGACACCTAGATGAACTTAAGCCATAATTGTAAATCCTAGTAAGCAGTTTTGTGCCTCTCTTGAAACTTTTTAGCACCCCTAGCAAAGTGAGCTGGCTAGGGGCTTTATCATTACTATTGTTACCTTAAGAATGTGTAAAAACTTTAGTAAAATAAAATTAATGTACTGCAATGAAAAAACTTTGATTACAAATAATAAACTTCATACACATTAAGAAACAACTTATTTCGTTTTATACTGACGAAAACTTTGGTTAAAAGAAAAGTGAACACACCTGTTGGTAAACAATCATTTGTCCAAATTTGAAGATAGTTGAACATAGCTGGTGCCGATGAACAAATTGTTTTATCTTTAAGTTTTTCAGCCCACCCGTGCTGATCACGAAAATCATCGCACCAAGTACGAGACGAGTTTTGCGGTCGGTCTGCAGTATACGACGACGATGTTTTACGAAGCTTAGGATATGTACACAAGGGCGCCGAATTGCATTGTATTGTTTTGTAATTACTCCAGCAAATATAATCTTCGAGACGAGGCTTTTCCTGCTCAGGCGCGGAGGACCATAACTTTGAGAGTTGTATACTTATTTTAGTAGCTGGTCGACCAGTATCGTTTAATTCCAACTCATCCGTGTGCTGTTCTGTTGCTGACCTCGGGGCTGTCTTATAATTGTCTCGTTTGTCATACTGCAAACCATTTTCACATGTTTATATCTCATAAATATGAGTATTGTTTAAAACAAAAAACTGGAAATGCATCATTCAATTTGCATACCACAAAAATAAGTTAAACTATACATAAAACTTGGAGCTGAATATCGTTATACCGGCAATGCTTGTTTGTTTTTAATGAATTAGATTTATAGAATCGAATATTTGAAATTCGTAATCAGGCACTATTGTAACTGTAACACCGTTGTTTCTTTTACCTTAAACTGAATAGCATATTGAATACGAAAGTCAATATTTTCGACTTTGTGACAAACAACACTAGCCAATTCATGTGCTGCCAAGGGCGAAACCATTTCAGCCACCACATTGTACACACAACTATCTTTCACGCAACGTTCTTCAAAGTAGTTGACCTGTGCAAAAAATCAGAGCATTTAAGAACTTTTGGACTAATAACGTGAGTAAAAATCTGTTCGTGTTGATCTGCTTCGGTTTATTGTGGTTTTGGTGTTTGAAAAAATATGCCAAGACTTACTGCAGAGACTACGCCAATTTTCAACCTAACCTACT